>JAHZNP010000003.1:163189-465287 GCA_020615345.1 Triops cancriformis | reverse complement strand
TATAAGCGTTAAAATTTAGTTAAAAATTTAGAAAATTGGAATAGTTTTCAACGTAAAAAAACACATTTTTACCGAAATTAATGGCAAAGTAATGCATTACTTTACAAATGTAATTGTAATATGACGATTATTTTCGTTATTCAAGTGTAATTGTAATGTAATAGTAAACTTTATATAAAAAGTAATTGTAATGTAATAATATTCATTTTTTGAAAAATTACACAACACTGGTGGTTACATACATGCTAATGTGTAAAACTTTTTTTTTACTGTGTAGCATTTTACTCGGCGAAACATTTTGGAGACTCCGGGCTACATTTCCTGTAAAAAGGTAGTCGGTACCGATTTTTAAGCTCCCTTTTCTGTTTCGAATTCTTCATTACTTTATGCTAGTCTCCGTAAGCTATTTCTACTACTGAAAGATTTCGATCGATAAGTTTAATTTGTTATTGGATAAATGAATTTAATTTTTATGTCAGTTACCCTGACTTCTCGTAGTTGACACCATTGTAAATCTGCTGCATAGTAGTAACAAGAAAAATACCAAAGAACCAGACAGCGCTGTAGGTGTTGCAAAGATACTCAAGGGTGTTCCCCCTTTCATTTGACCTTTCATTGAATTCAAGTTGATTGGCAAGGGGAGTGTGATTCAAGGTCAAAAGGCTGGACAGCTCTTTATCGAACCCTGATAACGCAAACATCAAACTGTGAAAACGCAATAGCGCACGTCATGATAATAATTTCAAAATCAATTCCGCACACTTTTTACGAAATTCGCCATTGTTTGACTGTGTTAATTATGGTGCACAAAATTGATGAATGAGTACAAAGTTTACAAGAAAATTCTATTTAAGGATATCGATGACTTGTGAATTCTTTCCGTTTGAACTAACGGCGCTGGTAGTTCGTGTACTTAGCCAATTCAACTTGCAAGGTTTTTAGTATTGTGTGGCTTTAGCACACGGGCAAAATGCACTACTAAGTTCTGAGAAGCGTTTCGCTACGCCAACTGTTCATTGAACCTTATCGCGGTTCAGCTTTTCTTCACGCCCTAGAGGCAAGTGACGAATCGTTGTGAGCACCGGTCCCTTGAGAGGTCTGCTTCCCACAGTTTTGCGTCTGTTCGTACTGTCTGTTGGCATTTGGGACTTTGTACTACTGAAATTACTGCTGTGCGCTTAGCAATTCCACAGAAGAGCAAGAGATCTGAGTTCAGCGCATTGAAACAAACTCTAGGTAAGTGTTGTCACGGTCCTCATTGCTTTCATTTACCTGTGCCATGAATACCCAGACGCTTTTCACAGATACAAGCCAAAATCAGTATCTCTCAAACCGGATTCACCGAAACGCAGAATTAGTGATAGTTTGTGAAATTACTGTCATTGCGTCGGCCCAGTGCCATTACGTCAGACTGTTATTAAGAATGTAAAATGCTGTTATTTAGCGTAAGGAAACTGCCATTAATATAGTTACAATGGACGGCCGTTTTTTGTGTTGGCCGTAGCATCAAGGCATCTAGACGAGCTATGGCGAAAACAGGTTCTGTTTCCAGGTTCCCTTTTGTATCCCGGTTACTTTAACAGGTTCTTGATGCTTGAAGCTACAACGACTGTCCTTATATGTGAGGTGCTTCTTAAACGAGCCCTCCCAACCCGGCTACTTTTTACGAGTATTCTAAGCTACGAGACTGGCATGGCCGAGTAGTTTGAGAGGGAAATTTCGAGTATCGCAGTTGGCAAGTTTTAAACCGCGTTCAGGTTCGTGCTGTGCTGTATCAGCATCCAGTATCCCTTTACTTCTCGAGGCACACGTTGAATACATCTGCCGAACCTGAGTGCCAGTACGATTCGTATTTCTGTTCTGCCGACTTGATTACTGTTAAAGATAGAACAATTTGATAGGGTTGATAATCTGCTACTGCATTGTAGCGTTTCAAAGGTGAACAATGTACAAGTTGTGTGATTTTACCAATTAAAGATGTGTTCGTTTTTCATTTATCGCAGGTGGAGCGTTGGTCTTGCGTGAAGCACCTTTTCTGTGTATCCGGTTTCAAGAATGAAGCGCTCACGTCTCATGATAGTGAGCGTTTCTGTTCAGCTGTTGACATAGCCGGACATTACCCCTTCTCCCACCCCTGTGTGCCTACCTTTACAGTCAACCTTACTCTTCACAACATTTCTATAGCCATTCCGTTCGTGGACTTACAACATTACCTGTCAATTTTTTGGTTCGTCGCCTTGGTTACTGAGCCTTTAGCAAAAGCCTATCCAAGAAGGCCGGAGTATTCTGCAAAATTAAACCAGTATTAATCACCGGGAAGGGAACATGGCGACCGATTTCCTTGCTGGTTGTCTCGGCGGTAATCATACGTTTTTGTAATTTATCCTGCGTTATTTTTTACGTTGCGTGCTTTCAGAAGTTCTTTATTCAAACACTTTTTTATCCTTTTTTTCCTGTTATTCTTGAAACCATTATCTCAAACGCGGTCAGGGTTCGTGCGCAGTTACTACACCGCCATTCGACCGCATTAAGGCTAAAAAAATCTCCTTTTTGGTGCACTGGAGGCAATATATACGTCAAAGGATGAATAAACTGCATCTAGCCAGTTTGTCGCCTGTCGACACTATACTGTCAAAAAATAAAACGTAGGAATCGCAAAGCAGGTTCTGCGTGGGAGATGCACAATGTGTGCAAGCGCAGAGCTGTAATCGCACAACAGATCATTTAGCACCATTTAATTGCACGTCGGAGTTGTAATTTATCCTTCAGTGGTGTTATCATGTCATGAAGTGGAGGCTAGCGAAGAATCATAGGACGTGCTTTGTTTGCTAGTTACGTATAATATAGAAGCGGTTGTGCATAATAAATTTGTTGACAGTAGCTTAAGAATAAAAACAAAGTATTTGCGTTGTATTTTTAGTTGCGATGCACTGCGTGCGTGAGCTGATCTGTTTTAATTAAGCGGAGGCTTTCTCTGCCTATGTTGGGAAGGTTAGGGGCGTAAAAGGGGCAAAGCTCAGGTCAACTGTAACGAAGCTTTTCTATTGGCTAGCTAGTCAAAGCCTGTCAGCATGACCATGTGATGCGATGAGAATCTTGTTTCTTTTTAAGTCGTAGTTTTACGAGTGCGCAGTGAGACAAGCGCATTAGAAAGTCACTCGGACCCGAAAACCCGCGATTCGATTTAAAATCGACGGAAATCCCAACATGATTTTTTCGCTTTTTATTTTTAGGCTGCGCCGGTGTGGTTGTAGGCCATCCGTTAGACACCGTCAAGGTAATTTCAACCCGTTAACCTTCATTGGGTAACCTTGACTTGTAAATTTGATGCGTGAACGTCTGCCTTTCCTCGTATAGGTGCGCATCCAGACACAAGACCCGCGTAATCCAGTGTATAGAGGCACATTTCATTGTCTGCGTTCCATCGTCCACCAGGAATCGGTAAGCATCCTTTTTCTGAACGGGTTCGGAAGTAGTCCAAGGTCATAAAAAGAGTTTGTTTCCGGCAGTTCCGCGGTTTGTACAAGGGAATGACTTCGCCCATGGCAGGAGTTGCTGTCATCAATGCACTCATATTTGGCGTTTACGGAAACATTCAACGCCGTTTACCACAGCCGGAAGCTTTGTCGTCTCATGCGATAGCTGGTGCCACTGCGGGCTTTATACAAGCGTTTGTGGCTAGTCCGATGGAATTGGTGAAGACAAGGTTACAAGTGCAAGGCACACAGGGGATGGGAGGAGGCACTGGAGGGGGGGTGTCAACTTTGTGCAGTGGACCGTTGGATTGTTTGCGGCAAATTTGGAAAGGGGAGGGCTTGAGGGGAATCTTTCGAGGATTGGGGATCACCATCACCCGCGAAATCCCTGCTTTCGGCTGTTACTTTTGGACTTATGAAGTGTTGACTCAAGGGTCCAACACTGAACCCATCAGTACGATGCGAATCCTTACGGCAGGTATGCAAAACTAACGAGGAAAAAATAATTCAGCACGATAATCGTATGGTCTATTTTCAGGCGGATTGGCAGGAATTTCCTCGTGGCTTTTTACATATCCCATAGATATCCTAAAATCCCGGCTTCAGGTGGACGGCTGGCAGGGGCCTAGGCAATTTGGTGGTGTTTTGGACTGCATCAAGAAAAGCTACGAGGCAGAAGGGTACCGTGGTTTCTTCAGAGGCATGCCTTCGACGATCATTCGAGCGTTTCCTGTCAATGCAGCAACTTTTGCTGTTGTGACGTGGTCACTGCGGGCGATGGCGCCATTAGAATCCAGCCCAGGCTACGACAGTGGATCTGAGATGCTAAAACAAAACCGAGTGTCAACTCCTAGTTTACACTTGGCGAACGATCGTTTTTCGTTTGAGGTTTCATTTTCGTACGAACCACTCTATAATTACGCTGCCCATGCCCGATCCTTACTGTGGAAACCGCAATTCCTAGGCATGCCCTATTTACCTCGCGCACATGTAGTTTGCTCATCATCGACAAGTTCTAGCTTAACCAACAGCGCAGAAGTGTGTGACACACGGGAGAAAGAAGCTAGCGAGATATGTCAGTGTGATGCTACTGAGGATTCCAAGGATGCTAGACAAATTGATGGTATAGAACCGCCACATTCCCAAGACTGTACCAATATCTGTAGGACCGTGTAGACTGATTCCCACAAGATTTTACATCCCCATCCCCTTGCACGCTGTACTTATATTAAGTTAATCTACATATTTTGAATCTCCGACAAAAAAGTGGAGAATCTCTTGGATTGCGTTTCCATTTATTACTCTATGAATTGGTCGATCAATATTATCTATTTTATTGCAAGTTTTTAATCATTCCATTTGAGCTGTGATCTAACACAAAAAAAAATAAAACGCAACGTCAAGCAAATATGGGGACATGGAAGGCATTTTGGGGGATGTTTCGTACTACTTTATATGAAAGAGTTTAACCAGTGATTGAAAAAAGGGTTGGCTAACGTATCATGTTTTATTTGCGTGAATAAAAATAATTTGCGTAAGTATTTGCAAGTGTATATTATGCTTTTGACATATTTGGGCACAGGATTGAAAGAGTGTATCTTAGGGAGCAGTTAATTCGGATATTCCGTTCTAGTAGATAATTACCAGGAGAGACGTGGGAGTGCATTTCCTTGGCTTCACCATTGTCGTAGTTCCTACCCACAGTCCATTACCAAACATACTGATACGTCAGAACAACGGTGTTACCTAATAACGAAAAACCATATTTTTCCATTTTACGGCGACGGTAATTTTGTAACTTAATTAAACTTTGCAGTATTTCTAGTAGTGTCAGCCGTACTCGTTTCTCCGGAAAGAGAAGGGGGGAGCCTCCATTACAAATATACCAATGTAAATCCTAGATGTGGCTGTCAATATGTCTGTCGACTATTGTTCCTCGTTAGAAGTCTTACAAAGATAAAGAAAAATGATGATCTCTAGCAATTAATTCCATCTTCATAATAAGAAACTTGCGGAAGCACGCTCCTGAATCAACTCCGGGGAAAAACATCTGGTAATCACTATAAAGCTCTTAAAAAGAAGAGAAAAAAGCTCGCGGAAATTACAGAAACATTCAATTATCACTGTATGACACAACCATTTCAATAATCTTCTCCTATTTTTCATGTTTCATTTGTATTTTTTAAATATTTTTATCTCGATATTTCTCTTAATTTTTTGCATCCTCCGTAAGCTGTGATTGGGTCAGCGGGATAGGTTCACAAAGATAATGGATCTGGTCCAGATCGCGACTTTTGGATCGCGATCCGAAACCCGTATATCGTCTTTTACCGGAGCGATTATTTTCTTCTCATTATTATTACTATTATTATTATTATTATTATTTAACTACGGTGTGATCGTAGCTCTTTGGTGTACAAGCAGATTTAATACACTGGATACTGGGGCGATGATGCTTACGCTGACTGTCTCACTGAAGTTTAAAAGACGTTAGCTTATAGCTCTTCTGTCCCAATAGTTTATATATGAGTCTTCGACACCTGTTTGCAAGGACGGGTTGGCCGAGAGGTCTAATGGGTAAAGCCGAGATCGTGAGGTCGCAAGTTCGATCCCCGTAGTGGCCTGGTTATTTTATATCAGAAAAAAATCAAGGGAAAACTTCCTTACTTCATCCTTCCCTATCCGAGTTCCTTCCCGGCTCGGTCCCTATCTATCGTGCTTACACCTATCCAGTGTGGAATACCTAGTGGTTCGGGAAACGAACCGCGTGGGAAACAGAAGGATAGGAGCGAGCACGAGGGATAAGGACCAGCTAGGGAGGAGCAAGGACTGGAAGGAAGGCGGAGCTCCAGTTTTTCGTACCCCTTTGCACAACATTGTTTCTTCTGGAAAATAACCCGGAAAAAGCCTTCCCAGCTCGAAAACGTGACCACGCCCATTTTTCGAATTTCCACCAATGGAAAGGCAGGGTTTTTGGAGGGAGGTCGCTATTTTTGCGGGAAATTCAAAAAATGCGATTTTTTGGGGTAGGAATGTATTGAAAAATACCACAAAATACAGCAAAAATAGGTTTCTAAAAATCAGCATTTTGCGTACAATTTTCGGGGTTTTAGCAAAAGTATTTTCGGAGGTGTTTCGTGTTCAATTAACGCAGATTTTGGACAGAACGCTTAAAACAACGGTGAAAAAATCGGAGAAAAACCTTTAACTAAAACTTGGGACAGTAAGGATGCTAACCTTAACACAGTAATCTTCGGATCCAAATTGGCGCTCTGAATAACAAAAGAAAGAAACAAGGTACAATAGATTTGAAAGAATGTAAAAAATTATGCTAATCCAGCGAGACATTAAAAGCTACACGAAGGGAAAGTACGAGGAATACATACATTTTATTAATATATTATGATTTCGGTATACTGCCCTCTATAGATCAGTTAAGAGGTAAACGCTAACACTAAAATCTGTCTATTTAAATCGCTATTCTTTACGTAAAAACAGAAAAAACACCGGTAACTAATAAGCAGATACAACCGAATTGAACTGACGATAGAACCGACGAAACGAAGAATGAAAAACTTGAAGATAAAAAAAAAGAATGACTCAAGTTTAAAAACAAATTTAACTGTCTATCAACATACGAAAATACAAGTCGAGAATGACTAACTCGCACATTCACTCTAAGAAGAAAATCAGCCTTCTTTCATCAAAAGAGGTAAGGGACGACGTGAGATTTACCAACTGGCCAAGCGCTGTTCAAACGCATGCTTTCACTTTCTGAAAACAAACAAATCATAGTTTTTATAAGTATAATACAAAAATCTAAATTTTAATTGGGTTACCTAAATGAAAGGCGAGACATATTGCTAACAGTATTTGTAAACATCATGGGAACCTAAGCACACAATTCTTGAGTGAAGTTCCTCGAGATTTGCTGATATTTTGCATGAAGAACATGCACGAGAGCACATCGACGAGCACATCTTAACGAATAATGTAGTCCACATCTGCAAGACAAATAATAAAATTAGCAATCTTATCACTGTGTGATTCTGAGTTACTGTTGGTACGCAAAAGAAACTCAACTCACACCTTAATTGGGTCGATAACTTCCGACACGTGATATACTGCCACTGATGTGCTCATTTGCCATTCAAAATCCAACGGTACCTACAAACTTGGACGTCACTACCACAAAATGGCTGTTGCTCTTAATTAGGACTAAGCGGTTGGAGTTAACAATCCTAAGCATACAAGAGAACGAAAATGAAAACCATTCTGAATAAACATTTCCTTAAATATCTAGCAGAACGACTTGCAAAACTTCCTATTCTCTAAAACGCGAGAAAAAATGACACCAAACTCACTCAAAAATGCTCAACCGGTCTTGTCGATTTGCGCAAAATAAATCCGCAAACAGGGTAACATCACTGGCCAACACATGGACGTTACGAGCTTTTGTTCGACCCATTTGCCACAGAACATTCTTCACACAAGGCAATTACGAAAATACCCAGAAACTAACCTGTCAAATCTGAGAATTAAATTCTAGAAATAAACTATAACCTACACTCACAAATTAAATGACAGGCCGAGTTCCCTTCGTCACGTTCACCTTCGTCACGTCACCGAAGCAAAGGCAAGACTGCTACTTTCCACGCTGTCGCTCTCAGATGCTCCACGACCAGCGTACTTGGCACTTGGATAAACGTGGACCACTATTACAAATTCTGTCCTCATGACTAAGCCAAGGTCACCTTAACCTGAGAACAAACGATTTACTAAAACGATTCGAAAAGGAAATTTAAAAAAAGACAAACCCTCACTTTTCAGTACACATTAGTATTTTGGGGAACACCTGAAACTCGATCAGATCCAGATCAGAGCTGCCAATCAAACAAAAGTTTTCCGGCATATTTGCAATGTAACGCTCTAGTCAAAAGCTTACGGTATAATGAAATCTGCCGTTCACATGGCTCAATGCACCGCCTATAACAGAGTAATAGCGTTTCCAGCTGGTCAACCCGGTGCTGCACTTTTGGCACTGAGTGCCAGTTCCTGTCTTCAACTGGGAATGCAGTAGCACTATGGATGATCAACTGGGAAAGTGCACACTGGCCACTGCGACGCAGGGCAACTTTCGCTGCACTCTCCTTTTGGCAGTGTTGGTTTCGAGTGCTGTTAGTTAAAGGCGCCCAATTTGAGTTGATAGACAGAAACAGTTTCTTCTCTTTTGCAGGATATACTACTATCTTAGGATTTCAGTAGTGGAAGTGACAACGGTGAAATAACTGAAATAACAGTTTACGTTTCCAAAGTTACTACAGTAAAATTACTGAATATAACAAAATTTCAAAGCACTTGCTAGTTACTACCGAATATTTTTATTCGGTGGGTTTATATTATAAATTTATAAATCAAAACCTAATAAATTTATAAATCAAAACCTAAATTATAAATCAAAACTAAAAGATTCGTTCTATTCACAACTACTTAGAAGAAATCGTTGCCAATCTTGGAAATCACCGTTTTCATTGCGTAGAAGTATAGGATGTGGTTCAATGAAGCCATATTTACTGTTGTGGCATTTTGTGAGATGTCAAGCCTATATTTACCCCATGGCCAAAGTGTTACAATAAAAGACTTACTGCAGTTTAAAACAAAAATTGTGGGCTAAAACAAAAACATCCCGTAGCAAAACCCATATGAGCTTACAACTCCTTGGCCGCGCTTCTAAATTGCCGCCACTACAAAAGTAAACAGCAGGGCACCTTGCACACTAGCGAGCGCCCCGTGATGTTACAAGGCAAGAAACCTCAGTTCCTAGTGCAACACCAACACTACCAGCTGAATTCGCTATAAGTTTGCTCCCGACAAGAAAAAACTCAACAGTCAGTCTTGTATTGAGCCTTCGCATTGTACCAACAGGCAATGCTTTTATTACAAGGTCCTAAACGGAGTTCCGCAAACTCTAGAAAGAGTCCTGTGAGAAATCCTGACAAGAAACCTCCTGTCCAATGTTACTTCACAGTACACGGGAGAGAAAAAAAAAAGAACAGCCCCAACCTTTATCCTAAGAATTCAAACACTACAGGCTTTCCTATTAAATATGTCAGGATGGCCGAGCGGTCTAAGGCGCTGCGTTCAGGTCGCAGTCCGGTCTTCCGGGCGTGGGTTCAAATCCCACTCCTGACAAAAGAGATTTTTTTATCCTCACTTCTAGACCAACTTCCTTTCTCTTGCGCTTAAAAAGTCGCGCAATTTGACTTTTGTACTACGACTTTAGCATAATGATCTATATGAAAGAGGGATTTTACTTCGCAAAGCACAGACCTAAGTACCTGCAAGTTCAGAAGACATAACACCAATCAGCTTTTTCGAGACAATAGAATTTATAGATCCCAAGTAAACAGCTAGTAATAACGTATACACTCAATCTCTTCAAGAATTGCTTAATTTACTAAAGACGTTCTGATACATGGCTTTCTCATTAGCACTTTGCTTAGCCAATTCAGTACGGCACATATCGACATGCTTCCTCGAGGCTGCGTCTATGATGTTTTATTACTTAATACATTGTTATTCATTTTTTCTTTTAGTCACCTTTTGGCAAGCGCACAAAGGCTGCTAGTGCTGCATCAAAATCCCTTTGTTGATATAGCGCTTGTCCTTTACGAAACAAAGCTTTCTCATTCCCTGGCTGCACCTCCAGCACCAACTGGCAATACGTTACGATCTTGTGCAAATCTGCGTTGCCTTGCTGAAGTAACGATGCTAAAACAAAATGAAAGGACTTAGTATATTTTGTTTGCACATCTTGGCTGATTCATTTTATTTCGTCTATTTGTTTAGTGTTTAAACAAAGTAGCTTACCAGCCAAGTTATTGTAGCAATCAACTTTCAGTTGCAATGCTTCACTTTTAATAGTTTCAGGTACGTCTACAGCTGGTCCTTGTAAAGCTCCGAAACGGGTAACTGAGTCCGAATCTGCGTCAATGGCCTTCAGGAAAAGAAGGGCTCTATCAGATTTATTTTTCCAAATTTTTAATGCGCTTAAGTGATCGGTGATGTTGATTTACCTATGATACTTTCCCGCAGCTCCTCGGTAATTCTTGGCCTTGTATAATGCATTCCCTTCTGTTTTATATTGCACGGCCGTCGTTAGCTTGTCAGCTGCCGAAATCTTACTATTTTCCATTCTGTCCTCGTGTTGAAGATCTTCGTATCCGTTTGTTTTGAAAACATGTACTGCTCTCTAGTGTTGAAAAGCGTTGTGAGTTTTTCAACTGCACTCGCTGAATTCCTGGAAAACTACGCTCTTGACCTTCACTGTTACAGATGCGAAAGGCGTATATAAATCCATAATAAATCTAATTTTTCACATCAAGCTCACTGGCATTCAATCAGTGCTTTCATTTTTTGTATGCCTTGACACAAATGATATTGGTCTTGGAAACGAGCAAAGTAAGCAAGGTCATACCAGGTCACTATTCGAAGCTTTCCTGTTGGCTGCTTCTACGTGACCTTTTCCTACAGCTGTCGGCTATTAAAGGTCCGTCGTTGACTCTTCCTGCACTTTCCTTGCCTTTCTTGGGAAGCCTTTGACTAGGAACACCTAACGCGAGTGACTGGCCTATGCTAAGCAAGGAACGTTGTGAGTGTAGTCGCGCCATTAATTTGTATTATGGAATGTGGTGTGGTTGATTACGCGTCTTGTAACATCCATTAATAGTTTACCTGTCAAGTGTCTGATTGCCTGTCATTTGTTTCCAAAAATGGATTCCAACCGAACGCAACCGACCCAGTATAATTTCAATAAAATCAGATACCGATTGGGTAAGTTTATTTTCTCTGTTGGGGTAAAATTTTATGTTAAGTGATTACCTTGTATATAACGTGCAAATTTGAGCACCGAGCTCCGTATTGTTAATGCGGAACAGATTTACTTTACGTCTTATTCATCCGCTTTCTCGTTGAACTTCATTGACTTATTCGGGGAACTTCGACTTGATGTTACGCCAAGCTTGTAAGCTGGAGAGATCCATTTGGTCACTGGGACTGGTTTCCTTCGAGTCCCCAAAGGTTTGGTACTCATGTTATAAAGTGCTTCAGCGAGGAATGTACCTGCCATTCTTCTCGTGGCGCTTAGCGCGTTCACTCCCAGTAGACTGGTGCGGTGAAAGATTTCTTTACATTCTCGACGTTTTTTTTTCTGCTGGTGCTGTGGTTTTTGCGGCATAGATGCATTTGGACGGATAAAAAGTGAAACTTGCAATTGAACACAAAGTGAAACTGAAGTTTTCACATACTAGTCTCTTAGTTATATCAAAAAGTCAACTGTGTTCACGTTAATTCGTTGTGTTTGACCACGGATTATTTTGTCTCCCGTAAAAAAATGGATGATCCGTTCAACCCGAGTTTGACCCCACTTATCGAACGAGAAGTAAACCTGACAGTCATTACGGTAGAAGACGTACTCGTAGGATTGCATAGTCCGAACGACAGCCATGACTCCGGTGGTCGTGATGGTAACATAAAATTCCCCGTTTCATGAGCTCAACATTTTTATTTGCATAAACCAAACCGGAATATATTCCTAGAACACTTCAGCGAATGTGTGTTCATTTTCAAAACCTGCTTCAGGCTTGTATTAGCTTGTTTGAACGACCATGTTAACTAAATTTCGCACATATTTGCGGGGACAACCTGCTTTTTCCCTTTGATTGTATATTAAAAGAGGATGTCGATTATATGGCTTAGTTTCAAACAGTTTTGGCACAGGGATACGGAAGACTTAATCTATGGCCTTCATTCCGATCAACAAGCGAGTTGGGACACAATACGATTAGCATAAAATTTCACCTATAAAAAGAAGGGAACACAGACAAGGCCGAGTTGTGGTAAAAGCTGTTTGTTTGGTGTTCGAAATGTTTATTTCCGAGCTCCAGTTCTTAACAGCTTTAGTGTAGGGCCTTCTTTAAAAAGTGCTTTGCCTTGACTTCAGCAGGAAGTTTGCCTTTCTTCCGGCGATATCTGTAGCTGGTAGATGCAGGTAAAGCTTGGTGTTAAGGAACCGTCACTAGGACCTTTTCCTGAGCAAAATGAAGGCAGGAAATTTTACGGCTGACCTTGTCCTATCTTTAGTTTCATTCCCTATGTTGTCCTATACTTTCAGAAATTCTTTTTCAATGTTTTTGTGTGTTACATTCGTGCAGGCTCTTCAGAGTTCACGCATAGTGAGCCAATCTGATAGAATAGATTGCTTTCATTTGTTTCAAATGTATAGGCCCGAGTAGGTAAAAGATGTTAGGCAATCCCCTTTTTGTATTTCCCTCGTAGCTCTCCTTGGATGTCTTTCTTTTGTATCGCTAAATTGGCGTCCGCTGCAACAGCTCTTAACCGGTTTTTAATATTCGTGTGATGCAAGAAGGCGCACTCAAATGAAAGCCTTGGAGGCATTCTGAAACCTAACTTGAATTTAATATAAACCAGAAAAAGAAAATAGCCTGGGAGCTCAGAAATCATGGTCAGCTTTTGTTTCTGCATCGATTGTTACTAATGTTTGGCTTGTTTACTTTTCCTTTCAGGTACTCTAAAAAATACGGAGTCTTCTCAAGGCCTCTTGGCTTTGGTTATTATGCTTCTTTTGTTGCTGGTTATCATTGTGTATTGCTGCTGGGGTACTTGTTGTCGTGCTTTGCGTAAGAGGAGACGAAATGGAGCCCACACTGGTGAAGAAGACAATGGATCAACCACAAACTATCCCTCGGTGCTTATTTTGCCTTATGGTGGTATGGTCTACAATGAGAACGACGGGGAGTGGCATAACCGTAGCCTTTCGAGCGATATTTCGCGGACAGGACATTTAAATCCGCGCACTGGCAAGGTCGAACGTATTGGAAACGTGCCGCCGCCCTCATACTCGTCCATTTTTGGCGACAATGGCACAATTCCGCCGACGTACAGTTCCCTGGATTTGCAACGATTGCGAGCCTGGCAAAGAAGTCAGAACCAGTTGACCGGACGAGACGCGTTGACTTCAGTAGCTGCAGCCAATGAAGCAGTACAAGGTGGAACCATACCCGATCCTTCTTTAACGAACCCACCGCCCATTTTCACCATCAGCGATATGGTAACTGCAAGCGTGTCTAATTCAGTGATGCAATGCCCGGCACCTCTCGGTCCTTCTGTGCCTGTATTCGAACAACCGAAAGCGGAGCCTAGTCCTTCTCAAACGCACGAAACTTCCGTACCAGTCACAAACCAGGTAACTCGCATGGAAAGGTTGGCGAGATTATTCACCACCCGGAGAAACCTTGGTTTACCTCGTGCGAGAAGCGAACCTGCATTCTCATTAAGTCAGCACGACTCAAAGTTAGCTGTATGCGGAGCTGGGTTTCCATCCAGCAGTTCCCAGAAGGACTTCAATACTTAACAAGAGGAAACGATGCCAATGTTTTGTGTTCTGTACCTAACCATTTTTATGCTCAGTACCGTTTGTAATTGACGAGAAAGAATATGACTTCATGATATTCATGTGGGATATTTTATTTGGATTTGCATGGTGGATTGAGAGGTTTAATAAAGCTTTTATACAAAATCTTTAAAATGGTCCACGGCATTTTCTGTATTACGTTAGATACTGTAGCTATTATTGCAGTTTACATTCGTAAAGTGTACATGACGCTGTATCATGACTAATACCATAAAGTTCCCTCCACTTCGAAAACTTATCGCGTAAAAGTGATAATCGGTGTTCTTTTTTCTCGGAATTTCTAAATGGCTCAAATTTACGTTCATGTTCAGGATTTAAGGGACAATAATCTTCATAAATGAGCTACTGACAAAAAGCAGAGTGATCACGAAGCTATTACTATGGATTTAACGAATTCCTACAGGCCTGAACCCCTTTTACGAAATCTGTACGCAATACGACCACGCGTAGGACTTTCTGTTTGGCGGTAAGACGGTAATTACGCAGTCTTGGGGAAGCCTGGTACAGTAGTATGGTAACCATCTTTCCAATTATAACTGGTGCAGAGCGGCTTACGCTGGTGCGTTTAAATGACGCCACCGTCGTTTTTTATGGTACCACTGGTTCCCGCTTAAAAGACTTGCGAAAGAACCCTTATAATTTGGAAGTAAGTTTAGGTTTGTTGATGAGTATAAGAGGACGTTACCAATACCGAGACTATTTGACTAGTTTAGCATGTAAATGTTCAAATAATAACGGACTCCCCAAACACGGTTCACCTTACTGGCGAGTACTTATCATCGCTGAAGTTCTGGCAAGTGCGACAACTATCTTTCTAAGCCATCGGTAAAGCTTTATCAGCACTTTACTTCACACTTGCCAAAGAACTTTACCGCGACGAAAAGTTTGCAATAATCTGTGAGTCCTCATATACCGGTTTGGAAGATTAGCTCCTAACATGGGAATGAGGTCAATAAGGTTGACTTACGGGGGCGCCTCACGAGAAAGATTTGCCATTTGTTGCACTAGGTAATAGTTTATTGCGCAACTTTGCTACGTGCGGAAACGTAAGAGATTTTATTCTACAACGTGCGCCGTTTTAGGCATCCTACGTCAACTACCATTATTCTCGCATATTACCTATTTTATTTCACCGCCTCCCACAAGAAAGTAGAACATTGTTATACACAAAATACATTAGTTATCGCCCATACCAGCCTTCCTTCGCCCGCAGAGCGATAATTATAGTTTTATTTTTAGTTTGCCTAAATAGAAATAATAAAAAGACTGTACAGGTAAAGTAACAAATACTTATGTGCACGTCATTCCACACTTGTGGTGTGCCACATTGAAGGTCTTCAATTTTAACTAACCAGGAAGTCGAGTGGGATGGCGAGAGGCTTGAGACCAGAAACGACGACAATCAATGATAGCTGGTGGACATCGTTCGAACACAAACCAACATACAAGGATGGCTTGGTCTAAATTAGAAGAAAAAAAAACGACGCTTGTCTTATGCACACACATTACACGGCCATTCAGCTTCTTTTTCTCACACTCTCCTCCTTTTAAAAAATAAAGTAATAATAACAAATATCTGTAAGATTCAGTAACTCCTTTCTTCGCTTTTTACAGAATAAACACGTTTTTCTAACGAGTAAATTTTTCTAGCAGCTTTTTAACACATTATGGCATTTTTTCGCTACAGTTTACGTTTGCAGAATCTGAGAAAATGAACCACCTTAACTGTTCTGCCATGAATATAACAGAATAAAAAATGTGCTGCAAATACTTCAGCAAAAAGTTGTAGATATTACACAAAGGTTACTATTAAAACGACCTGAAAGTGTGTAACGGTGTTCTCGTGATCTTCAAGATATTTCCCCCATACCGCAATTCCCAATATTCATTCCCATGAGATACAGTGTACTACGACCTCAAATTCTTTTTTCCTACAACTGATGAGCAAAATGATAAAAGGGGTTAAAGTAAAAGTACATAATCCAAGACCTTGAAAATAAATGCAATTAACAACTTGTTTGTCGAGTTTGTGCTTTTCGTCTGAAATCTGGATTCCGTTCGAAACAAAATACTGACTTTGTTTTTGTTTTGACGAGGCGTTGCAAATGAAGTAGAACTGTCAGCGATTACATTAAAAGATCACATGCATAGATTTTTTTAACTTCCCAATATAAGATTGATACACCAGAAACACCGTATTTAAAAATAATGAGCGTGTTTTTCAAGCACGTACTGTACCAGCGGCAATGCTGCCAGCCACTACGAATACCCGCGATCATGGCCGTTTTTAAATGGCCTCTCCCTACGGTAGGATATTTTTTGTGTTTGGTTGCGAGCCCTCGATCACATGAATGAAGTATGACTCGTTCATCAAAGGGACTTATATAACACAACACACAGCCCCCAAAAAAGGGCTTTTAAAAACTCGTCTTTACGTAACCAATTCACGGACGATGTAACATGTACTAGTCTAACGAGTCGAACGCATACGCATGGGCACGCCCAATTACTGGAACTTCCAAACCCCCATTTGCGAACCGAAAACGAAAACAAGCTAGGGTGGTGTCCAGTCAAGACGGGAGTGGGAGCGTACGGATTTAATCGGATAATACCTGGAAAGAACTTTCGGCTGTTAAATCACAGTCAATTTCCGACCAACTGTAATACATGGCTCCAGCGGCGGGCTCTTGTTGCAATGGATATGGACCAAGTAACCATGGAACCGGCAATGGTCTATCCTTCGTGAATAAAGTTTGTGAACCTACAGCAGACAAGGTATGTTAATATCAATACTTAATTACAACCCTAGTCAAACTTCTCCATCAATAGGATCGTCAATATGACAAACGCCCGAGAGTTTTTCAAGAATCTTTTGAAGAAGTGCCCATGTTCATTGCCATCATGACGTATGTGGGTTACGCGATGCTGGTGATTGTCGGTTACTTCAAGGAATTAATTGCCCGAGTTTCACCACCAATAGCAGCCGAGAAAAATCGAGAGGTTTGCGCATTTTATACCCTTCGTACAATAACTTGTTAACCCTACCGTCTCTCTGTAGGGCTATGTGTGCCTGTATGCCAGCTTTGAAAGCTTTTATACAAGAAATATCTATCGCCGTATCCGGGATTGCTGGAACAGGCCTATTTGCAGCGTGCCTGGTGCTGAAGTCGTCTTAAAAGACCGTGCATCCCGCGATTTTGGTTGGACATTTGAGTCTGTATCTCTGTTGTCTTCCAAGAGAGAAATTGTCAAATCTTGTTGTCGTTTAGATTTACCGGTACGACCACCCGATGTTTAAATATGGGCTCTTACAATTATTTGGGCTTTGCGGAGAATGAAGGCCCGTGTGCTACTGCTGCCGAGCTAATGACGAAGAAATATGGTGTCGCAGTAGGATCTTCGCGACAAGAAATTGGTTAGCTCTTTATAGCCTTTGTCACGTAGAGCTGTAACCTCCGTTTCTTGGGAATGCAGGTACCTTAACGATTCACAAGGAGCTTGAGCAAATGGTGGCTCGCTTTGTGGGTGCAGAGGACGCTATAACATTTGGAATGGGTTTTGCCACCAATGCGCTAAATTTGCCTAGTCTTTTGGGGAAGGGATGTCTAGTCTTGAGTGATGAAATGAATCACGCATCCTTGATTTTGGGGTTACGTCTCTCCGGAGCAACCTGTCGAGTTTTCAAACACAACGGTACATTTCCCAGAAAGGAAAACCTGACGTGCAATAATTGCGAGGATGTTTCTTTTGCAGACATGAAAAGTTTGGAAAAACGCCTTAAGGATGCTGTTGTTTACGGACAGCCTCGCATCCACCGTCCATGGCGTAAGATTCTGATTGTGGTTGAAGGCGTGTATTCCATGGAAGGATCCATCGTTCGACTGCCAGAAATTATTGAATTGAAAAAGAAATATAAAGCCTATTTGTACCTGGATGAAGCTCATTCAATTGGAGCTATGGGACCGCGCGGAAGGGGTGTCGTGGACTACTACGGATGCGACCCCAAAGATATCGACATTTTAATGGGAACTTTCACTAAAAGCTTTGGCTCCGCGGGAGGCTACATTGCTGGATCCAAGGTATTGTTGACGCGTGGTTTCGCGAAATTCCTCTTACAGGTTCTTCTTCAGAAATTGATTAACCACCTGCGCGTAACAAGCCAAGCCGGGTGTTATGCTACTGCCATGTCTGCACCAATTGCCCAGCAGATCATCAGCTCAATGCGAATCATTACCGGGGAAGATGGAACCAGAGAGGGAGAGCGCCGACTAAAGGCTCTGCTGCGTAACAGTCGTTACTTCCGCCAGAAGTTGTTGCAGAAGGGTTTTATTGTTTATGGTAACAACGACTCACCTGTTGTACCAATAATGCTCTATATGCCAGCTAAACTCGCGTAAATCAATCAGTTACTTTTCCCTTACGAGTCCCATTAATTACAAAAATGTCCATTTTAGGGGATTTGTTCGAGAACTTACGAAACGTGGGATTGCTGTCGTAAGCGTGGGATTCCCCGCAACTCGGCTTGTGGAAGGGCGCGCCCGTTTTTGCATTTCCGCTTCGCATACCAAAGAAATGCTGGACAAGGTAAATATTTTTTTTCCCACGAACATTATGCAATAATGTGAATGAATTTAGGCGCTAGCTGCTGTCGATGAAGTTGGCGACTTACTGTATCTCAAGTACTCACGGTTACCACCACCTGCGGGCCCGATTGTGTACGGCGACTTCGAATCTGATAACGAAACATCAAGTTTACTGTCCAAAAAGGTTGAGTAGGCAGTAACCCCATACAGTATTGTAAGAAAAAATGTGAGAAAATCGCACACAAAAAGATAATAGTACCCCTAAGCTATAGTTTTCGTCTAAAGTAGTATATACGAAAAGAACTGCCTTGCTTTATCTTAAGTGCACGTGTTTATATGTTGGTTAGTTATATTCTGCTTAAACTTGAAACTTACCGGCTTTAACGGAAAATATCGTTTGTTCCCTTCATACGTTCGAATCTTTACAATCAAAATCAACCAAATGGTTCACATTCCTCAATATTTAGACACCACATAACTGCTGATTCTGTAATATTCAACCAGCTGGTAACTTAAAAATGGTTTCTACCCGTGACGAGGATCACAGTTGCCTTAAAAAGAATGTGCAAACAAAGTGTTGTGACGGTTATTACTTTTGTCATGATGTAACGCGACGTCTTTTAAAAGAAGAAAAATACAATGTGCACACAAGTTATTTGGCAATGTATTTGCTTTCAAGCTTGTTGAGCTCGTTGTTGAATTTTCTTTTGCATTTCTTCGCTCTGCAACTGCTCCAGCGTCAATAAGGACACGCCCAACTGGTCTTCGCGAGTGAAGGGCTGCGCCATTTGCCTTAACCATCTTTTGCTTATCTAAATTTATGATATTGCGCTAGTTATTTCGCCCACCGTAATCGAGATTCTCTTCCTACCTGTACAGCTTCTTCGGTTGATAAATTACACATAGAATCTTTTAAGTGCTCCTGAATCCATTTCGGTAACTTTCCTCTTTTGTCAGCTCGGGCAAATCTCTACGCAATCATACCTCAAATGTTTACCAACCCATTTGAAAAAAAAAATAACGAAGTTACCTTATCAGCGAACACCATAATACCATAGTCTGTTTTCCCCCGTAAGCACCTTCCTACGCACTGCGCGGCATGGCGCATGGCGTCGAACGTCAGGAAATCATTTTCGCGAATCTGGAACTGATCCCGCAAATATTCCAACCGGGCACGTAAAATACGTGACTGTGTATACACGTACGGAATTCCCATCATTATGACACATCGTCCCAGGTGGTGATCGAAGTCAATGCCCTCGGAAACTTTCCCTCGTGCGACGGAAAGCAAAACAGCCCCTCGCCCGTTTTCGCACGCCTGGAAATGCAACCAAGCATGAGTAAGATGGAATGCAAGATTGTGTAGTATACCTTAACGTAATTCATAAGAGCTAGACTAGTTTCTGCTGCATCTTGCGTTTCTATGAACAGCAGCTTATGTCGCTGTAGCTGATCAATGATCCCTTGGTCATACCATGAGGCAACCACAGTCTCCAGGTAGAGATAAGAAGTGAAAAAACAAACCAAACCGTCCGGAACGGCTGTCGCCATATCCAATAGTAAGTTTCCGTAGTTACGAATCACGGCCAAATCTTCACGAGTTTCGAACCGTGAAGAAATTGCGACCTGGTCATTTCCTTTCGCCACGATCTAACAAAATAAATCAACACGTAAATAAAAAATTAAACAGTAAAAAAGAAAAGAAACAAAAGGATTTACTTTGTTCGGAAATATTGAACAACAAGAAAAAAAGGAAAGAACCCGAATTTATGCCCCGTTTGCTTGAAAAACGTTGAACTTACCATAGGTAGGATGCACGGTCTGGCTAACGTCATCGTAAAGGACGACATGACGACAGGATGAAAATCAAGTATTTTGGGGTACATATCCAACGGTGATAGGGTTCCTGAGGTAATCACCACTGACTGAAATCGATCAAAAATTGGCTTGATTGCAATGGAAGAGTCCAGGCACCTACCAAATAGAGTATTACTTAAACAGTTAATTAAAGATAAAAAAATCTGCTACGTGAAGTGTAATATTGGGTTAGGAACATTGGGCGTCTTGTCTTCGAAAGGTTCAATGATGATGGCAAAGCCTTTTGTGTATGTCGATACTAGTGTAGCAAAGTGAGACAATGTTACTAAAGGAGAGAAGTCAACAATGTCTGTGAGTTCCAAGGCTCTAATAAGCGATGCCAGACGTTCAGCTGTGAATCTACAAGGCAATTCAATCAAACTTCCTTCACATTCATCAATAAATGGGAGTTACCGCAAAGGTTTTCGTTCGATGCACACTTTACTCAGTACATCCCTTAAGAAACCCGCAGGGCTCTCTTGTACGACATGCTGAACTCTTAACCTTGTTTTCACGTACTCAAGGAAGCGTTTGAGAAATACAACAAAGTGTTCAGCATTGCGAATATTTCCAGGTACTGCCTCTGCAAATTATAAAGGAAAAAAATTGCAACCAACACAATAATGGGACAGTGTATGTAGGATTTTTTTTTCGTTTACCTTGTAAGATCTCAGAAGGTAAAACAGGATTCGCCAAAACCATATCACAATCCCGAGCGGTAGTTGCATCTCGTAAGCCTTCAACTAGACGCTGGTATTCGTTCTGTAACCGCCTTGTGTCAGTTTCTTTTATCCTAATTACATCAGGGAAATGTTTAAGAAAGATTAGTTTACATATGGAATACCTCACTTTGATATCGTTGTCTCCAAGTTCTGTATACTGTTTGAGCACTTATCCAGTAGTCGTCTGGTAATTTTGACGCTCATCGAATCAATGCAAACATTATCTACACAACGAACACGAGAATAACTCTACTGAAATGCCAAACGTGAGCAATTTACCAATATTATGCGCTTCATCGAACACGACGACGGAAGTCCTGGACATTTCTTTAGATACCACTTCAGCAATTTTAGGGTCTAATAAATAATGATAACTATAGACAACGATGTTTGCATGGACAACCTGTCAAAGATAATGTAAAATTATTTGCAGATTATTAAGAATTGCGACATTACGCTATGCCTCGCTATGAAGTACGGACACCAGCCTTGTGTTTGACCATATTCCTTAAGATCATCAAGGTTATAAACTCCAGGCGGCACCCCGTTCTCTCGACCATGGGCATCGAATCCTTCGTAAAACTGACAGACTGGCACGTCATTATCAGCAGCATGCCGCGCTCGAATGTAAGATGCAGTTAAGGAATGACACTTGGAATCGACCAGTTTACCCTCTCTTTCTTTTCTGACCTATACAAGTTTTACTTTAATGAATGCCCGAAGCATAGAAGAGCTTTTAACATACATCAGGATGAATACAAAGGTTCTTCCTGGAGCTTAGAGCTACGCCCACAAGTTTGTTCGGTTCGCCAGACTCTTTCTCATAGAAGGCAACCAGATTGCGTAATTCTTCTAATACTTTTTCAATTTCCGGTATGGTTCGCGAGCAATATATAAACTTGGTAATATCAAGCGGATTTGCTCGCATGTACGCAGTAATCAAAGATAGCAGGGTTACAGTTTTCCCTGTGCCGGACGGCATTTCAAGTAGGCAATGTCCCTATAAAAAGGTTATTTACTATTATCGGGAACACACATTACAATTCACCAACTTTTGCGTCCAATGCTTGTTTTAATTCCAGCATGTAGGAAAATTGCTCCGGGTAAATGTATTCATAAGGAAAGTAGACAAGGAGTCCATCCACGTTTATCCTGTAATAGTAAGCAATCGAAACAAAGAGGGACCAAACATTACAATTAAAAAAATATTTACTTCATTTTAAGTCTTTTTGTTGACCCCGGCTTTTCAAAACGTGTTCACTTCTGTCACCCTGTTGCTAAATAGACAACAACGCCATCAGCGCCAAACTAACCGCAGCGCAAAATTTGAACAAGATGAAATGGGACTAAATCCTTATCCACACAAAAAAGTATCTAGCTGGTTCTCAAGTAAATGAAATCGAATTGAAATGAGGCGTTTATTCACTGGTATGTGTAGAAGAGGCTAAAATAGAATAAGAAACAAACTTCCTGGACTACAAAGTTTATTTGTCATCCCGCTCTTGAATATAGCCAACTACCTGGGATTCATTTCGGGTATACGCGAGTTTTGCTGGTCTACGAAAAGTAATGGAGCGCACAATTCGGTTTGTGTCGCAAATGCGTTGAGGAAATGTACCTTCCGTTTGGCAAGTACTGAATGTTTTTCGAACTTTATTTTGTATCACGGGTATATTTTTTCAAGTGAAAAGGACTAACGCTAGCAATACACGTGAAGCGCCACTAGGATAACAGAAATTTTTTTTATATATCACGTATAAATGAAGTATAATATAAAAATGCCAAAGACACTGTGATGTCGCATTAGCGTATTCTGTTGGTTACACCACTACAGATTTAAAAAACATTAATTTTTTCGTAAGGCACCATGCGCAAGTCACTGTCAAGGTTAATGAAAGCCTGTAATAATAAGAGGGATCTTAATGACAAAATCAGCAAACGCTTTGGACAACTTACTAAGCTCATGAAGAACAACGCCGCACTCGACAAGAAATGCCACAAATCGTGTGAATCATAAAATCCCAAGTAAGAACAGTCGCTATTTGCCGCCCGCGACTGTGCAGGCGTTGACTGCAAACGAAAAATGCGTGTTAAACTTTTTTTTCCCCAACATAAGCTTGACAATGTTGCTTAGAGTTACCTCCCATGCAATCGACGGTTGGCAAAACAAGATGATTGCTAAAATCCATGTCAGAATCGCCAAAAGCGTGAATGACCAGGTCATTGCTGTAAGGCGTTCCCCGTTTGTCATTTTCATTAAGACGTAAAAAACCGTATAAAACAGAAGGTTTGCAACCAATAACAGCAGCACATAGGCGGGTACGTCGGGAGGCTGTACAATAGCCCCATAGAAAGCGAACACCATATTCATCGCGAGACCTATCCAAACATTAACACGGTGAAGAATAACTTACTTAATTGTTAACAGTTACCCAAAACAAGTACGAAGAACCGCATAGGAAATAAAAGGCGGTCGTTCGTGTGATCTCGAGATAGCTGCCACCGTAATAATCGGACCACATCTTCTTTGTCTGCAATGCACCATAATTAAAAAATGACGTAAAAATTCACTAACACAAAGAAAGAACCAAGCATTGCTTACTAAGGTTAACTATGCCAGCGTAATACATGTGCACAGAAAGGAAGATTGCTAAGCCGATATGCAGCGTCGTCCAGAACGTCCAAAATGTGTCCCCTTCCCAAACACCTTCTGCGTGCAGACCGGCCAACGCAGCAGCTTCTATGACAGCCCAAGTTTTCCACATGCTAGGTAGACTAACTCCAAAGTTCGGGTGACGCCTCCGGTACAGTGAAAGCATCATGTGCAGCACTAAGGCATACAGGAAGCTCATATCTAAAAATCAACAATTTACTGCTAGTTCCTAAACGCATTAAGCTGAGTTACCTAACTCATAGCTCAATTCAGAGGGACACAGATGATACGCTCCGCCCAATATCCCAGCGGCTACCATATTAACTGCCAAACACCAAAATAGGCCAAATTGGGGAGCAATGCCAGTAACCTGTAACGATACTAGTTAGTATGTATTATACGAGAAGCTTCAGTACCTCTGTATCCGACGACTGCAATTTTGTCCAGTGTTCACTTTCTATGTAAGTTGCGACCAGCAACGCAAATCCGAACACAATATAGCCCAGGTTTGAAAAGACATGGTTGATGTCTGGAATAGGACCCCATGGCACAGCGCAACGGAAATTAAACGCACATGTGTCTTGATTGCCGGTAATATTAAATTCCTATTCAAGTGAAAATATATTAATAAGAAGTTATGTTTCGTCGTCATAGCCTTTACGTGCAGTCCAGTAATAGCAAGAGGCAAGGCGGCCACCAAATGAGAAAACGCGGCTAGTAGTAAAGTTTGCCGATACGTTGCAGGTTCAGTGGGGACCTTATCCTTAAAGGCCCGGTCGACATCAGCTAAACTTGGTCTCGATTCGCGTTGCGTCAGAATTGACTGCCACAAATCAGAGCTATATTTTTTTAAAGAAATACTATTAAATAAATTTTATTCCGAACGAAAAGTGAATCTTACGCGCGAATCAAGGGACCAGCACTCGTTGAAGCTATTTCTGTACGGTCTTTCAAGTGTGATAAATACATTACAAGTGTGATTTCTCGTAAATATAACTTAACTCACCATCTTCGGTCTGCCCTCTTGTTTCTGGGCGTAAACTTTCGTAAGGTCTCTCAGCTCTGGATGCCCACCTTATTCGGATATAGACAGTCAACAACGTCAATAAACCAATCGTCAACAAAAGAACGCTTGGAATTACAAGGCTCACAGCTAGATCCTTGCTCGTAGGGAGTGTAAGCACCGTAAGCTGAATATGCTTATTACGGATTTTATCTTTGGATGCAGAGGACGACTTGCACAAACTGTCGTCCGCTTCAATGAAAATTTCCAGTAATATTCCATTGGGAAATCGCAACGGCTAAAAAGTAATACATTGACACACCCTAGGCTATGTAACATAACAAAGGTATTACATCGACAGTTATTGATGCTTGTGTTGTGGCCGACTGCCAAAACCCATCATATTGAAGTTTTGGACTCGAAAATTCGTTGAAAGCTTCGCACTATTCAATCGTCAATCAACCCAGATTAGTCAGTACATTTACAAAAAGGTATACCATAAGACTACGAATCGCAACAGTCATGCAGATGTCGTCGGCCGATGTGGCTCGAATGACGAATGGGTCACCGTTTTTAGGCGGAATTACGCGAACGAACGCCGGTGAAACCGGACTTGCGACGATGGACAAATCGGTACCAGATCTGCATTCAGTATAAGATTTCTTTACAATTAAATTTTGATACTACTTCGTAACTTATACTTTACCTTAACACAAAACTACCTCTCCAATCAACTGTCAAGGCGAAGGATAGATTACTCCCCGGATAACTGGTCGATAACATGACCATGAGTGAATCCGAAATATTCTTCTTTCCTTCAAATTTGGGTGGAGTAACCACTTCTCTAGGACACATCGTCCTATTTACCTCGTGAAACATAACACTGCAAATAACTGAAACATTAAGCTTGCAGAAACATTATGCTTTCAAAGAATACGACCTCTCCTTGGCAATGTCCATTCTCCATGGAAGTCTCCATGACAAAGCGTCCCATTGTGTCCATGTTGAAATTAGAAGAGGTTCGTTGAGATCCGTAACGTTGCAGTTAATGCTCACAACCAATACGTCGTTTCCCTGGTAAATCATGTGAACTATTAGCCTTTATGTAATTGTTGAGGATTACCGTGGCAGTATACTCGTAATTAAACAATAAGATACTGTTGCTGTTTATATGACCCTTAATAGATGACCCAATCGTTCCGTTTGCTACTTTTATGGGAGCGACTTGAAACTGACCGGGAAAGCCTACGGAATGCACAATTTAACTTCATGAAATAGGGATATTTCTTTCAAAGTTTTCAGATATTTTGACTACCGGCGTTAGCTGAGAGCGAAATGGAAGTGTCCGCATTCTGCCAACTATTGCCGGCAAACACGTGCACAACAAAGTGCACGATAAGTAAAAGTTGGCAACAGCCCATTTTGGACCGACTATGCGAATAATTTAGAGACGCGTAGAACTGTCCTAGAACAATAACGAAGATGTGACACTAGCAAATGTTTTAGTTTTAAGAAGCTACCTTGTTAACTGCTTACAACCTACCTGTTTTGGACTGATAACTGGGGTATGATTCAACAAGGAGAAGGGAAATCCCCCAAAAACTGCACGTAGTGAGCTTTGTTGATGACCTGACGCGCAGTCGCGAAAACGATACGGCCAGCGGCGCCGCAACCTTGACAACGGGAATCAAACATAGCGAAAGAGAAGCGAAATTAGGAGGGTTTTTCATTCTGAAAGGACAATCGTATTTTTATTCTCGAGAAATTCTTGAATGGATCAAGCATATACCGTGTTGGGTTGCATTGGTGAAGGCGCACACGGGGTAGTTTTGAAAGCTTTGCAGAAACGAACTTCGCAAGTCGTTGCCATGAAACGAATTCAGTTGAAACGGATCGAAGATGGATTACCGAAAGCTGCTATCCGCGAAATAAAAGCATTGCAACTTGCTAGTCACGAATATGTAAGGTGTCTTTGATTCGTGTACCCGTGACTAAAAGGTGTGATTTAACTTTTCACTGTCAGGTTCTTAAGCTCGTCGATTACTTCGCGCAAGGCCATTCATTAGTATTGGTATGCGAATATTTGCCCTCGAACTTATGGGAGTTGCTCCAAAACGATGAGTTAACTCTTAGTGACGCCCAAAAGAAAACGTACATGCGTATGCTGTTGGGAGGTGTGGCCTATTTACACGATATTGGAATCATGCACCGGGACCTAAAGCCGGCGAATCTTCTAATTAGCGAAAAAGGGATATTAAAAATCGCTGATTTTGGGCTGTGCCGTGTTATTGATCGCAACGCGGATACAAAGATACAAAAATGCTATTCACATCAAGTAGCGTCGAGATGGTACCGAGCACCGGAATTACTTTTCGGATCCCGACATTACGATGAATCTGTGGACTTATGGGCCGTTGGTTGTGTCATGGGGGAAATTTTGAAAAATGCACCCATATTCCCAGTAAATCCTCTCGAAAAGCATATTCCTTATTTTCTTTTACTATTATTGTCTGGCTGAAAATTATTTTTATTTAGGGAGAAAATGACATCGATCAATTATGCACGGTACTCAGGGTTCTGGGAACACCAAACGAAAAAGTGTGGCCTGGTGTCACTTTGCTACCGGATTATAACAAGATTACTTTCAATGAGACTCCCGGAATCGCTTTCTCACAACTTTTCTCTAATTGTCCGGGAAAAGCTTTGGATCTGCTTGAAGCTTTTTTGCAGTACGCTGGAACGAAAAGAATTTCAGCCAAGAATGTAAGACAGGCGATACGATACAAATTAGAGATAAGATAAAACTGAGCGATCCATCGAGAACTATTGTCATGTTTTGTACTTTTTGCAGGCCTTGGATCACCCGTACTTTTTCATGCCACCACTACCCAGTCCGTTAGACGACTTGCCAAAACCTTCGAAAATGAGAGGGAAAACTTTCCCAGATTGGGAATGGGACGAGGGTCCGAATTTAAACTCAACCAGCATTACCGTGCTTTCTTCGAGAATTTCGCCAACCTAGGTAACTTTACTTTCTCCCGCAGCCCTTGGAGATTACGAGCGTGGTATATATAAAACGTAATTCTGGGATCAGCAAGCACATTTAACGAGTACTCTCTTGCGGAAGTGGCTTGGGCATTGCGGTGGTCCTATTTGTTGTTAATTCATGGCTAAGGTAACCGTATCCGCTTTTTCAAATTCTTTGACGGTATTAAATGAACTTCTGTGTATTTTTAGTTCGTGATATTGTTGGCTTGCTTGGTATTGGCGGCACATGCATCACCGCTACGAGAACGCCGCTTCCTAAAGGGATTTGGCATGCAGAGGGAAGTTAGTGTTTCTCAACCTTCGGGACCTATCTTAGTTTCTGCTCTTCCTGCTAAATCAGCCACGCCGCCACCACCACCCGTTCCTGAGGAGTCGCTCCTGATGTTACCGGCCTCCAATTTGAGTCCTATTATGCTTGGCTCGTCTCCTCTGGAGATTTTACCCGGTGGATTGGCCAGAGGTCCTATGCAGCCACCGCCTGGTCCACCGGGTGGATTTGCTGGAGGAAAGATTTTTTAGAAAGTTTTAAATGTGGAAATAATACATATTTATTTACATAAGAGCAAATGTAGTTATGTAGATTGTACAGCAGCTAATCATTCTTAGTCTAGCGTTCGCTAACGGTTCCATTATCATCTAACGGTTCCATTCCATTATCGCTAACGGTTCCATATGATTCAACATTTGCTGCTTACTCTTCGACATCCTGGGTTGGTGAAATTAAAAAATCTATTCCCAGAAACATGGTACCAATTGCTACAAGAAGCAACGTCGCCATATCCGGGTGAAAGATGCGTTGGTCTCATGGGCCTGTAGGGGAAATCCTTTTCAGCTACTGCGTTGCCCTGCCTATAAAAAGATTGTCGAGACCAACTCAGCATCACATTTGTTCTTCAGATTGCAAGTAGATCCCTTCTATCTAAAACCATGAAGACTTTGGTAAAATATTTGTTTTGCTATTTGCAATCACTAAGCTACTATATTTTATCTCTATGCAGATTGCTTTAGCTATTTGCCTACTTGTTGCGGAATCGGCTGTCCTACATCGGGAACGACGGTTTGCCGATGGAATGGGCGTTGTGATCAAGAAAAGTAATTTCGCCCCGTTGCGGCCTCCAACAGCTGCAATTCCAGTGGCAGCGGTACCGGTACCACCATTTGCGCGGGAGTCGATTGAGCCAGTAATGTCGCCCGTTTTTCCAGCGGCTAGAGCAACTGCTGTATTCTCGCCGATGCCTAACCCCATGTTTCCAGTTGGAGCATCCCCGCTAGTCCCTAGACTGGCCAATCCGTTCTTACCAGCTTTGACGCCCGGTGTTTCCGTTTCTTCGACATCGTTAAAAATGGGCGTCGTTTAAAGTGTGCTTTACAGATATATTTCATAAACTAATGTACTGAAAGTAGCCTAGACAGTAAATATTCTAATTCTGACACGTGCTCTCCGTGACGTTTACAACAGTTTCTGTAGACAGGCTTTTGTGGCTCGTTAAAGGAACTACCCGAGTGGTACAAGAGTCAGTTGACAGAGGATGTACAGAACTTGGTTTGTTGATTACAACGGTGAAAAGAGTCCTTTGGCATTGTAGTGAAGCTTGACGGGACTGGTGAGGTTTTCGGAAGGTGACAATGTGAAAGCATCGGGAAATTCTTTCTATAAGGTGCCTGGTAAACGAAACTACCGGTTTCCGCATAATTGGACTGTAGATCATGTTGCATATCGGTAAAAGAATCGTGACACACCCAATATAAACTGTATGAACTATAAGAAAACACAACTGATCGCTAAAATCGCCATTTTCATCACGCAGTATAGTTTGCAAAAAGCCGAAATTTAAATAGGGAATGATCGTGAAAATTCGCGACACGGCACCTCCAGTAGCCGTGAGCAAGTTCTGTTGCCGTCTTCGGTTTAGTATAACTGCATTTAGCAATCCTGCCTACAACCAAATCGACTAATGAGATCAAACCAATCTGCCTTATGTCTTAAGAAATCTATTACTAAATAATGCTTCATAGCAAAAAGAAATATTGCAAAAGACGCTGAAAAGTTGAGAAATTCTAAAGGGAAGTTATATTCATCAGAAATTAAGTCCATAAAAAACTATGATCATAATGTCTATTTCTAAAACCCCACTGAATATAAAGTGAATACAAAGACTACATTTGATTTTTTCTACACTTCCGAGATAAAAAGATTCAAATGAACAAATATAATTAATTTCACTTACCTGCCTATACTTTTTGGAAACATAGCGCCAGATACGGAATGTGCAGGTAAAGTCGGTTATGTACACTACTGCTAAATAGACCACGACGACGTACGAATAACTGGTGAACTGAATTGGAATACGCGCAGTTTGAGAAACCCCCACACAATAAGTGTAGACGGTATGGGTTTCATAAGACAGGTCTCCTATAGCTCTTCCCAAAACAACAACTTTTAAAACATACTAAATGGATTAATGTTCAAGATAATATATTACTTAAAATGGACAAAATTATCCAAGTAGTGAAAACGCGCGGCTTGGCAGCGATAGCAATGGCTAAGTGCGGCCAAAAGATGAAGAGGTAGCGTAGAACCGCGACAACAGACAAACTGATTTCTAAGACTAACCCGCCAATCGTAGAAGACATGTACGATATCAAACAGAGAGTACGGACGTAGCTGAATTCAGTGTTCCAGAAAGCAAAGCGCGTAATTACGCACACCTAATTTCAAAAGTTTCAGTTATAAATATTTACTTAATGATCATGAACTAACCTCGCTTATGAGTACAACCTGAAAGATGGCCAAGCAATAAAATATGATAATGTGGTCGATCACAGAGCAATCTCGAGTCTTGAACACTAAAAGAGTTCCGTTAAGCGTAGCATAGGTTAAGGGAAAACCCGTTAAGAATGTGACACATAATGTGACGAATAATGTTGCATCTGTCTCCTGAGCTGCCGAAGATAGACCGTAAACAAACGATGAACCATTAGCACTGTCCATGGGAGAGTCCTAAGGAAAGACGAGAAAAAAAGACGAGAAAAGACACAAGAAAACAGTCTGCCAAAAATTAATGGAAACAAATTAATGGTGCACGAGTACGTTTTGGCCACCAAATCAGAATATAGTTAATCCAAATTGTAATACATCTACTTAATTCATTTACTTTTTAATTCAAATCTTATATAAATCCAAGTCTATCTGAGATATGATGAGCGCTAATATGGTGATATGCATGAATGAATTCAGGAACAAACGAGACTGCAACAAAGGTCTCGTAAAATGCTTCCAATTAAATAATTCTGCAACAAACTATTGGTTACTCCTATACATGGAGATCATAATACTTAATATTTTGTTTTCAATCCTTACCCTGCTGCTAATACAGAAGGAGCCGGTTGAAGATACCCATTGATTTACAAAATCTTTACGGAATCATCTTAACGGGAGAAAAAGTTCTACCAAGTTCTCGGTGGGTACTGCGAAAGACAGTTAGAACCAAACAGACTAACTAACCGACATAAGAGCGAGCATTTATAGACTGTCCTTCCGCAAGATATGTTGTTCCAAAAAACTCCAAGGAGACCTACAGTAAGCAATGCCAGTCAACGTCAAAGGGGTATGGGATTGCCATCTCTGTAATCCTAGAAACCACAACAGCTTAAACAACCCTAATTGCTCAATACGTAGATGCACACGTTTATTGATTTTAAAAGTAAATATTGTACATATCATTTAGAACAACTGCTCTTTTGGTCAATATAGATTCGATTGAGTAACAAAAGATAATATAAGATATAAATGGAGTAAAATCTTCAAGGCACAATCCACGTAATTCATCAGCGAAAGGCGAATTAAATGACTTATTTGACCTGGTCTTTCTGAATCATTTGTATACCCTAAGATACGAAAGTTAGACAAGTCAGCTTAAGAAACTCTTTAAGAAACTATACCTCTAAAAATATTTCAAGCCAAAGCATGGCTTGTTGGCGGTGGGGACCGGGACCGGCAGAGAATCGGAGAGCTTCAACAGTTTTTTCAGCGTTGTGGTGTACGACAAGATCTGTACTTAGTCCAGCATCGTTAAATTCTTTTTTCTGCACGGGACGAAAATTACCTTTTGTGGTACTGACAGGAACCACGTGAGTTATGGAGTTTATCTTGACAGGATTTAAGTTGTATATGGAATCGGTTTGGAAAACTACGGATCTGTGTACAAACATTAATGTCGTTGTACGACTATTGATAGAAACGAATATGAATTGTTCACGTTACGTATAGTCCGAAGAAAGCTTGGCAATGTACAAAGAACCCGAATTCTCTTCAACACCCGACACCGACAAATACGCCCCTACCGTGCGCAATTATAGCAAATTCGGACAAGTCACCAGAATTTAAACTACCAACCTGATGACAAAACGCGCAGACCATTCTCAAAAAAGCTAGTCTCTGTCGAAGTCACTTTGGAACAGATGATGCAGTGCAAGACTGGATCAAGGAAATGCATGCGATAAAGATTCAGTTTCCGCTTGCAGCACTTTCCGCAAAAAATTTTCCCACATCTACGGCAATGATGCTTGCGAAGCAACAATGAAAAACTGACGGCACAGCCACTACAGTCCCTAACCTAATTTACATAACTAATATGTGAGTATTATCCATGTAGAACCTTCATTGACGCAGATTAAGATACTTACCTCAGCATCACGCGACCAAGTGGGTTCGGGAAAATAAAAAGGGCTTAAATCGCCTTCCAAGGGAACCATACGCAGCCCAGACTTGGATTTTACTAATTTTTTATCAGTCATGATAGAGAAATGGTTTGCTAAAACTTGCCAATTACACAGAATAGGGTCCTCACGATTTAAACTCAACATTCATCCTTCCATATTTACAAAACATTCGACCAAGCAACACTGCTCCCCCTGGCAAGCAGAAAGTGGAAATCCTACGGGCTGCTATTTGAGATCGTTGGGCGCGAAAGGCGATGCGAAAGACGACGCGAAAGACGACATTCGTAGAAATGCTTCTTCACAAGAATTGCCCAACCAATATAGAAAATAGCAAGCGACCCCACTTATCCAAGACCTTTCGTATATTCCTTGTCATGTGAGTAGCTCAGGTGACAGTACTTGTCTTTTAATATAGAAGTGTCCTCTAGACTTTTGAGGTTTAGGAGAACCGTTCTGCGCGTAGCAACTGGGATAGCAAAGCATATAAAAGGGTCTGCACCATGAATCAAAGATCAGTGCAGTTGACATTAGTATTGATACTTCTTTCACCTTGTCATCATGGTGTACTCATCCTGTAAACTGCCGTGGCTAGGTAAGTCAAGCTCTTAAACACTGTCCGATTCGGACACTTCAATTGCGGAACGCTTTCGGCGTTGCCAAAATGAATAGCTAATCTTGTATGCATTTCCAATACCCCTTTTCCTGTTGCTAAGGTTTATGGTTGACTCAATGTTACATTGCAAAAATAATTCAGTAAGGTAACCACTATTGCCAAACACGATCAACTGGCAAATGTGGAAAATGCAGTTAATACGTAAAAACGCACACATGAAATATCACGTTCTGAACGTCAAACAACAGATCTATCTTTTTTAATTTTGACAGTCATGCATTGTCGCTACCCTCGTTCTAATTTCGTAATTAACCGTGGTGTTTGCAGAAATCATGTTACTGGTACTGCAATTCGGTCACATCTACAGCTCACGTACCGGCGATCGAATTAATCGTGAAACAGTTTGGCAGCATCCGTTCGCCCGATTTCTCATGAACCCTTGTGGCTTAACAAACCTTCCTGAAGCCAACGAAATGTCTCTAAACCCGTCAACTTCAGTACGATATTGGTCGTTAGTAAACATGGGGGTAAATCAGGTCATAGGCAATAGAATGCTTGATTCCGAAACGCTGAGCAATTTAAACCATATCGCTGAAGTTTTACCAAGTACCAATCCAGAATTTGCCAACGAACTATACCGATCACTTCACACGTTGAGAGCGACAACGTTAGAAGTCCGTCGTCAATCAGTAAGTAATCTTCTTTAGTATAACTACCATTCAAATGTCACCAAGTGTGCTACTTTTCGTTAGTCCTATCCTAAATCTTCCATTACTTGGAAGGGTGACGAGATTTGTGTTGCTTAGGTTACATAGCTTTTTCTTCCCAAATCCTATTCATACCTATTTAGTAGTCTACACTAACTTTCTTTCTCTTATCCGGCGGGAGCTAGGTTCAAATGCCGCCTTGTATTTAACTAGTGTCTTAGGCACCATGGTTAACATTATCTACATCATCCGGTTCACTAACTTTTCGCTTAACTTTTCGTAACTAACGGACAAATACGCTGATGTCTTTCAACAGAATTTGCCTCAATGCGAAGGAATAGAGCTCCAAACCCTTCTATTGCCCGCTCTTCCACTTACGGTAACATTCAACTAGACAACAGGAAAAACACACGAAAGCCAAGTGAAAATAAAATATACATTTTAGGGAGCCTATCTTATCCGTGATATGTACAAATTTTTGCTGCTACTTGATGCCCACTTTCATATTATGGTTCGCGACCACAGCGACAATGATCGGGTTTGCATGAACGAATCGCGAGCACTTCGCCACGAATACTACAGGTAATCACATTCAAACGAATAGAACTCACGACCAGCTTTAATTCCGTAGGCTGACCGGGAAAGTGGAAGCAGTACTTTGTATGCTGCTGCAAATCTGTCCCAGTCCGCAGCTCATCCCTGTTACGGAAAGCGTGATTCAACACGGATTGTACCGATATTCGGATTGTTCCCTTCGTTTAACCCGGGATTGCTTGGTTCTCGCGAATACGGAACACTGGTTACGAAGCGTTCTCCGGATCATAGAACGGTCAAGTCACTCTCTGCAGCTCCTAAATATCTAGTTGACAACGTGACCCCATGGAACTCAGCTTTCCCTAACGTTCCTAAATATCTAGTTGACAACGTGACCCCATGGAACTCAGCTTTCCCTAACGTCACCTCAAAACTGGTGTTCAAACGTTCCTCGACTTAACATACATTAGCCCGACATGGATCTCACTATACGCTAGTCATTTTCTTGATCGCATGATCCTTAAATCTTTTTCATGGATATATGCCAATAGTGTAAAACACTAACCCAAATCAAATAAATTACTCGTTGCAACCCTGACAAAATACCACGATTTTTTTTCATTATGGTTTCATCACTCATACTATATTGAAAAACTTCAACAGAGGGACTGCGAACAAATCTGTCAGATGTATATTATAAGGGACAGTCAAGGAGACGGAAAGTCAGGCAAATTTATAGGGAAGGTATAATAAGCTGAAGTGGAGCCAAAGAAATTACGACACAGTTTACGAAACACAATAGACCAAGCCCGGTTCAATTAAAATGTCTAAATTTAGAGAACATTATAATTTTATTTTACAGCCTGAGACTGAGCCGGACTGGCGTTCGTCGCAAGCTTGGCGTTCGTGTTTAGCTTGACCGGTGTGGCCAGCGGTGGAGGGGGCGCCGTTACTGCCGTGGGTGCAACAGGAGACACATGACCGGGAGTTGTAGCCACCGGGGTAGACGCTTCGCTGCCTGAAGAGCCCAAATCTATTTCCATCTAAAAGTATAAATAAGAACAAATTATTACTGTCAGGTATTTCAGAATCGGAGCGGGAAATGAAGAGCTCATGGAGAGTTGTGACTACCATAGAGCGAGTGAGCTACGAAACACTGACCTTCTCGTCTTCCGTAGCCGGAGGCATAGGCACGCCATTTTCGGCGTAATATTCATCTAACACGGCCTTTAGGTTATAGCGCTTTTGGTACGTAACGAAAAACGAACGGACATGAGCCTCGGTCTTGGTGCCCAATACTTCAGCAATTGCTTTTAAATCTTTGCCAAACTTGCGCACACCTTAAAAAAAAAGAAGCGAAACACAAAACAAATTTATCTCTCTTGAAATGTCCAGTTACCCGATGCTACAAGCATATGGGAGCAAAAGCGAGCCTAACGAACCTTGCACAGCCAAGAGCAGCTCCTCGTTTGTCCACCTGGCATTTATCTTGGGGGTAGTCTCAAGCTTGGGGATGGGAACATTTGGACCCAACCCCGCCCAAAGCCCTTGCGACGTACGCCTCTTCAACGCACTTATCAACTGTTTATTACTTTGCACCTAATCGAAAAAGTACGGCTAAAATAGTCACAACTCTGCTAAGCTTTCGACACCTTACAATTGAAATACAACATAAATGACATAATATTCACTCACCACACGTTTGAGAGACACAACCTCTCCATCCATGTCTTTTAGGATCGCTTCTCCTTGGCCTTGATCTCCAGTGGCAATGGCCAATAAGGCATCGTGTTCGAGATACATTCCCTTCGGAGGTCCGCGCTTGTGACGGTTTATGGAAGAATGCAATGAATGAGCGTGGACTTTATCCTTGGGACGAATCGGACCCAAAGTAGGACGCAATAATCCAGTTTTCCTACGAAAGGCACCACCGACATTTGGATTATTAAAATGGTCAACATGCGCTAGATTAAGGAATGTAAAAGAAAAAAGGTATAACAATACTTGAAATATTGAGCACACGTCCCACACAAGTTGCCTTTATTAGTATTTTGAAGAGAGAGACAAGAAATCCCACAGTTGGAGCAAGCCGATCGAGCATCTCCATCTTTTGTCTATTAAAGTCACAAGTGTTCGTGAGACGTGAAACAAGACGCTGAAATTGAAGCCTACCTCAGCCTTGCTATCATCAGGTTCTGAACGAGGGGAGTTGGCACTCTCGCTGCCCTCTTCTCCTGGACCGTCGTCTGTGCCTTTCTGGGCTATGCGTCGAATTTGTTTGTCCATTAGACTGGACCTGACGCGAATTTTCTTCCAAGAGTAATAATAACGTACTAAAGCAGCAATCGTCTTATCGGGCAACTAGAACAACAAAACATAAAGCTGTTATTCTACCAACAGTTGAATTCTTTACAACAGGTATACCATTTGCCTGATACGGTGAAATGATTTCCCATGAAACTGGAAAGCCTGTTCAAATAAAACTTTATCTTCAACAGACCACTCATCGGGGAAGGGTGTGAAGTTAGATAAGTCAGTAACGGCCTTCTCTAGATCATGTTTATGCCAAAATAACATTCCCAGGGCCTGTTCCGTGTTGTAGCCATATTTTTCTTTCGATACGGTTATGTACTCTTCCACTAGACAAGCCAAATTTGTAGAAAGAATACATTTTGAACGGGTGGATGCCTTACATTTCGCTTCAGGAATGTCGTTATTTGGTGACCAGACTAAGAGCGCCCTGTCCGCGTACTGCTCGAACTTTCGTTCTAAAGGATACATGCGTCTATGAAAACTTAAAACCAAAAAATGTGTCAATTAATACCTTGAATGGGGATAATGGGCGGAATGGCAGCCTGGTAATCTCGACCTACGCGCATACCGCCTCCTAAAAAAAAATCCAAAAAATAAGAAACTTCGGCACATAGATCATAGAAGGAGTTTAAGTAGTTTTTCAGCTTAGGCATATCTCAAGGGCTCCAAATGTGAAAAAATGCCATTAGCTGTTGACGAAACACAAAACATAGCATAATGTATACAAGGTAACTCTCCCCAAGCGTCAAAATATACTTTAAAGGAAGCATATGCCAACGATGAAATAAGTTCTGCTATTGAATAAAGCAAATTCTTAAGCACAAGTGACTTACCTCCTTCTCTTTCATCGCTTGAGCTCTCTGAACGCTGTCCATTATTAGGACTCGAAGCTCTGGACTTTTTGCCAGCATCGCTTTTGTCAGCTAAAACCATAGCTAGGAAGAAAAATACCACAAAATCTTGTGCTCAAGACTTAACAAACGCCCGCCGACAAGCCTGAACACTAAATAAACAAGAAAATTAGGCACCAAGGTCAGCAATTACGAAGAAAATTTTACGAAATTTTTTTGAAATACCCACCTACGTGAGACCTTCCTCCGACGGAGCGAGTGGGACATCATCCAAGGTTTGGCGCGGGGAGGAGAAACGGGAGGTTAGGCAGGAAAGAGGGTGCAGGTAGTGGAGGACCAGAGAAATGCGAAACGCGAACAGCACATGCCGCATGAGCCTGTGGGTTTTCTTTTTCCTAAAAAATTGTAAAATTTTCATATTTCGTCGGTAAAAAAAAATAACTGGTGGAATTTGCATGAATAAGCAGCTAGTCTTAAATTAGACTGTCAAGAAAGTTAGAAATCCTAAAACTCCCATTCACGAAAATACGAAGCTAGGGACATATTTCTTGGAATGGGGCACATTTTGTAATTTAAATTCCTTTCTTCAATAAATCAAGATCTTAAATTAATTTTTACAACCTTGAAAATTGTTCCAGATAGTATTGGGATATATGGGTGAAAAGATCCTGCTAATCAAAAGACGTATTACAAAGAAAAGAAAAGCTCGAGATATATATACACTTTTTATTTAACGATAATAAAACTAGAAACCAAAGTTTCATTTGATGTAGTAGCGTAACTTTCTTTCCATGTCGGTCTGAGTGTTCCTGCTTTGCCGTGTTGCTTTCCGCGCATGGCATTTCACATCCTAATTATACGGTGAAAACGAGAGGGTGGGATTTTGTTGGATGACGCTTCACTTGCTTGAAATCGTACGTAAAACAACCTTTTAAACATGAACGAATCTTGCTTGAATGATCTTATGTTGGGATAAGAAAATCCAGTTGAAGTTTTCAATTATTTCAAGCAAATCTTTAAATGAAGACGAAACTTTCTCTTGTAAGTTTTGGTGCAGAATTTCTATCCCGTCTGCTACTTCCGCGGCATCTGGTTAGTTAAAGAAGCATCATTGTGCCACAGAACTCATGATACAAAACGGATAAGTTCGATTCATGTCCGACTGCACCTCTATGGATTGCACCGTACTTTATGGCCATTCTTTGGTATATGAAAGAAAAGCAGGAATGTGTGAATGGAATAATAGGTTTTCATTTTTGAAAGTTTCTGGGAAGTAAAGACTGTCACAGTGAAATAAATTAGCTCATAATTTCAATTGCGATCATTATGCACCGTTAAGACCGTTACGTTTTCGTTCTCGTCACGAAATTATTGAGTTTGTCAATGTCATGGTTGCTAGCGTAGGAGGGTGTTTTCGCGCGTTGGCGTGACTTTATTCGACAAAAGAATGAACATACTCTCGAGAAATAACTTTCAGAAGAAGACAAGCACTGAAACACGAAATATTAGCGAGTTTTATTCGAACATTAGGCTGCCAGCTCACTCACTGCCGTTAAACGAAAAAAAACTCACTCACTTGCACGGATACAAAGGTCTAATTATAAACCTATTTCTGAGCGAAGTTCAGCAAAACTGGGAAAGTTGACTTATTCACATAATTGAAGAATAATTACTCGCGTTGTCGAATTCCGCGAAAATCTCTCTTAAATAACTCGATGAAAACGACTCTTTCACGGAAGGCTTTACATGGGGACAATGGGCCATCGCAAATCTCCTGTGGATGTTGTTGGCGGAACAGCAAAACAAAAACAGAGCAGCTCCTGTCTTTGTTCATGCAACGCACGATGCTTATGTCATCCTAAGCGAAATCCAGTGAAAAGTAAGAAATTTCGAAACTTAGAGGGCATTTAAAGTAGTGTCACGAACTAAAAGGTAGCGTCCTTCGAGAAGAATCGCACGTCTCCAATCCTTGCAATCCTGAACGAGATAGCCCTGAAGTTTTCTTTGTGCATTTTGCTATCGACTGCGTCCTCAAGTATATACTTACCGCTTTTCACGAATTTTAGCTAATAGCGGTACTTTGTTGGGATTACGACGTTCACCATTTTGTTAAACTAAACAAACCGGCAAGACTATCCCGTGAGCTAGAAAAAAAACTAGTGCACAAAACAGAGACGTTAACGAGCTCGGCTCACCGTTCAAAGTTGGTGGCGAAAAAAACTCGGATGCGACTTGCGTTTCAGGCTTCGTCAACTATATTTCTTAAGAACTCGATGACGATGCCTTCTTTAGTACAAAATAGGAAGAACATATGAAGCAAAAGAGATCTAATTAAAAGAATACTGAATAACGTAACCGAGTTTTTATTGCATGAATGTAAGAGAGCGCTCTGAATAGCAGAAACGTCTTCGCGTGCTTTCTTTTCACAGCCTAATGGTTCGAATTTGGAATGAAGCAGTTATTTCAAGGAGGAGCACTCGGAAAATGCAATTTGATGCTTACGTAAGAGAACACGAGAATAAGACGCTCGAAAGGAGAATGTCCCGACAACTCCTGAGAAGATTTATTTGTTGCAATAATAAAAAAACGTAAATATTTCCTCTGTAAAAGGAGAAATAAAAATTTTAATTCATACTGTAGCAATAAATAAAATGAGGAAAAAATTATATACTGAATCAAATACAATACATTCCTTAGCGACGATTTGAAGTAGACGATCGACATCACATGCTCGAAGTTTCCGTTGAATGTGTTACCATTCAGCGTACAGAAAACGGATACTTGGAAACGCTTAATTGCCTTGGACGCTTAACTGCTATAAACCTGACGCAATGATTTACCCTAGCATATTTGTTCGTTTAACACATTAAAAGGACTTGCAATTACTACCTTATCAAGATACGTCGCAGTGATCTATTATCGGTTATAGTTCCTATTGAACAAAGGAAACTTTGTTCCACGTCTTAGCTGTGAGAAGTCTTCCTGTCCTGTACTGTCACTCGCTTAAATTGACAGTCGGATAAGTCATGATCTCCATTAGGGTGATCTCGTCATTTAAGCGTCGTGCACTTTCAAGTCTACGGAAATACGGCGTGACCCTTGAGGTTTTAGTTCTCGGGAAAACGATAAAAAGAGCTCTACCAAGTTTCTTTGTATAGGAAACAGGACTAGTAAACCTGGTCGAAACGGTCCCATAACTCGAACTGGTAATCAACGCGTTACGAAGTCTTTTCTTCCTCTCGCTCTCTAAATCGTCACTCGAGTTGGTCACAAGAAGAATAAAAGAAAAAAAAATAGAAAAAAAAGAAATCGGATGCAATGAACCTTCAAGAAAACTACCACACCCCGTTCATGTTTTTTGTCTCCCTGAAACCAGAGCAGAAGGGTTTTTCCACTTCTGCGTGAAAGGCAAACGGAAGATCGTGAGTCGAGGGGGCTTCTGCAGCTTTGGTGGAAGTTTCGTTTCCTTTTAGTCGTCTCAACACCACCTTCCCGTTGAGACCGCGCTTTTGCCTCGGTTTTCCTTTCGCCAGTGAAAAGTTGTACCGCAACCTACTCGACGATGACTTTCTCGTACTGCCGTGTGCTATTTGGCTAACAATCTATTTGGCGTCTTGTCAAATCGCCAAGCTTCCGTAGACGCTAAAATCACAAGTGTAGAAGCTTGAGTGCTAGGCAAGGAGTGTTTTTATGCGTACTGTGATTGATAAATTAGCAGGAAATGGGAGCTCGAGAAGAAATAACAAAGCATTTGAACGCTATTGTTACCAAGGTACGTGATGCTCAGGTGTCGCTTTTCTGAATAGAAGCACCGTCATCATATCCCCTTTCTTATTACTTTCTAGATATCCGAGTCCAATATTAAAACCGGCAGCTTAAAGACGCTGACATCATACAAATTACTAAGGGAACGTGCCATGTCACCGATATCTGTTTCGATCAGCCAACGGCCCACTGAAGACACTTCTCTCGCCAAGGAACCACGCTTGGTTGCCGATTTTCGTAAAGAGCCACGTTCAGTAACAACCTTTTCGGAAAAATTGTGCCACGTCCGAAGAAAGGCATTCCGCTTGCTGAGCAGAATCGGGATCTTTGCCACCTTCATGGCTCTTTTAATGGGCCATTATGGACTCCTGACAGGCCCAAGCTTCTCCAGAGCATTGTTCATGTGGGAAGGCGTCGATCCCCATAGCGAAGAAGTAAAAGCTTTATCTCATCTGACAATAATGTATTGGTTGCTTGTAACTTTCATATCGAATTCCCTGACACATTCCCCAAGAAAATTCCCGATACAACTTCAGCAACTAATCGGAATCCCAACTTGGGCATTTGAAGGGAAATTGTCTCCCTTTCCTTACCAAGCCCTTACTTTCTGGATTTCTTCTAAGGCGAAAGATCTTGATCATTGAAACAGGACTGCATTCTAACACAGAGAAAAAGAGCGAAAAAAGAAAATCTTTCGTTGGAAGCTTAAAGACAGCTAAATCGAATGATTTGACATCGATCGCTTCATTGCCATGCACATGTTTCCTCTACTTAATGCTGTCCCCACATAGCTTAGTATCTCCAAACACATGGCGTCATTGCATTCTTTGCAACTTGGGTTACCGAGTAATGTCTCTACTTCCAGCTCCGCGCTCATCACATGCAAATTTAGGAAGACGTTCACTAAGGAAGGAGAAGTCCATAAGGCTTCTCTTTAAGGTGTCGCTGCATCGTGCCTTGGCTTACCAATTTCTTTTTTCTCTCGTCAAGAAAAAGATAGGTTCAGTGAGGAGAAAAAAGGCTCACAAACTTGGCTAAAGGAGCGCTGTGAAAAAAATTGGTGAATTGAGAGTTAAAGCATGCTTCAACTGAGCTTGAACACGCTTTCTGTGTGTCAAGTTAAAACAGCCGAGACTTGATGACAACCCACTATTCATTTGACAACAAAACTTCCCCATTGTGGCGAATTGCTCTTAACGTCAGCAATAAAAGCTCTCCTTGGTGATTACGTCAAAGACTCCTCGATTTTAACGACCGAAGAAAGACTGAAACACTGATTTTTTTCTCCTTCCTACTCGAAATGTACAGAACGCTTCACCCTTCTTCCGGGTAAAAGCATTCACCGCACGTAACAAACAGCAAAAGCCCTATTATCCAGCCTCCATGGGACCGGATCTTAGGCAATCCCCCCCCCCAAAAAAAAATGCAGGAAACAGCAATTTTAAATAGGGCAGAATAATAAAATCTATACACTGTTGTACACAAATATTAATTACAGTTAATTAATTACTTCGTTCTAATTTTGGTGTATTTATTTAGTTAAATAATCAGGAATTTTGTAGTGAAATTATTGCGCTGTCTTTGGACATTGTTCACTACAATTTCTCATAGAAAGGGCAACAGGAATTCACATAAAAAAGCCTGCCAAAATTATGTCTGGTGCACTGGAGTCTGAATAACCGGCCTTCTAACTGAAGTTCTGCGAGGCACTCATTGTGCATTCTATGTGCGGATAAAACAGATGTATCCTGCCACTAGGCATGACAGTTTCGAGCTAGTCTAAGCTTCCCAAACTGACGGCCATCCCCTTTTTTTAGACGAGAACAAAGGCCTGATTTACAATTTCATTAATTGAGTTCAATCTTAAAGCACGTCCCAAGCGCAGCAGACTGCTCCAACTAAATGACTCTATTTTTTTATCCTCTGCAATTCAATTTTAGTGTACCATTGAAATGCCTACACTGGCCAAAGAGCTATTTCGACCTCCCGTGGACTGTAATCGTTGTCGTGGAATCGTGGCGGTGGACAGAAGGTCAAATCTCGCTCCGACGGTTTTCGAGAAAATGTGAGTTCAACCTTTCTTGTCACGTGCAAATACTTTACCACCATAATAGGTACGCCTATACTGGGCGTCCTGTTGTCGTGTCGGACGCGACGCTGAACTGGACAGCATCGGAATTTTTTAGCCTGGATTTTTTTCGGCAACTTTATATGGAAGACCACAAGCTGAAAGGAGCAAGCAAGCAATCTGTGAAAGGATGTCAATTTTTTCCTTACGAAACTGAATTTTGGAACCTGGCGGAAGCCCTTAACATGACGTATGAACGAAGTTTAAAGCCCTGGTACATTGGTTGGTAAGTTTATCCTTTTTTTTCTTTAATATGATTACAGCCGCAGATTTATCTACTGTACTTTACTGGGATAAACACATCTATCATGTAACACAAAACGAATGAAAAAATTAAGTTTTCCCTTTTTCATTGTAATAAACATTAGGAGCAATTGTGATGCGTATGCCGCGGACGTTTTGCGACGTCACTACCAGAGGCCATACTTCTTACCCACAAATTCAGAATCATCTCGAACGGATTGGATATTTATGGGAACGCCTGGACACGGAGCCCACATGCATGTACGTTCGAGATTCGATTTTCTAAGACCCATGTTGGGTTCAAGTGGGATCTGAAAAAAAATCTACCTAACAATGCCTCTTGAAAGAAAACGACAGCAATAAGCTTAGATGATACATGTGACCCACAAGATATCACTAACCCTTTTCGGAAGAATGTTGGTAAGGAAACTTGGTCGACGAGCATCTTTTTCATACTAGTACGTGTAAGGTACAACTAGGTCTATTTTTTTCTGAAACGCAACATAAACTAGATCAGTGCTTTCCAAACCTGGGTACATTCTTCCAAATTGGATAAAAGTTGTTGTTTTTTCAGCAACAAGACGCTCCTAGAAATACGCAGTGAGTTTACCAGGAAAGTAAACTTGCCGGAAATTTATCCCCTTAGGGTAAAAACAACATTCTGAACGATTTTATGTAAGGGAAGAAAAACTTGGGGAGCAGGGAGCTAAACGGAAACTATTAGGTGGTTAAATAAAGTGCGTCCCCAAAGAAAACGTTTTCACAACAGCGCGAGCTTTATCGCTAATATGAATTTTGTTTTGATAAGCTTCGAATATTTGGTGGTGTACCTTTTAAACATTCCTAAAGGAAAAAATGCGCTTATGGTAGAACGCTCCCGACGTTTACCGGCCACTCAACGCCGATTAGACCATAAGAGTTAATAATTGAAGATATAAGCGCATTACCCTGATGCTGTTCTTCGTGTATCCATTAAATAAATCTTAGCTACACCTGGGAGTGTTATTGAAGGTGACATTTGTTGCGCAAGTTTTCATTTTCTTCTTTGTTTAATAATCAAAAACAAAAGTTGACTATTTTTAGCGATTTCCATACAGTAGAACGATTTTGGGAAACTTCCATCTGTGCAAACCGTCGTGTCCCAACTTTTTTTGCGTAAACTGTATTTTTTTAAGTCGCTTTTGTTCACAATTTGACCTATTCATAACAATGATATTCCAAGAGCTCACCTCACATGATCTCGTAAAAATAACTCATTTGAACTGTAACAGTAAAAAATGTAACTCACCTACTTTTAAGTAACAGCACACTATAATCGGGTTTTCTAGCATGTTTATAATATTATACATTGTCATCCAATTTTGACAACTATCCGGCTTTTCTACCACCTCTGATCCTTCCTGCTTGGCAAAAGCGTTGTACTCCATTCACAGAAAAAAAGAAACCCATCTACTTTTTCATTTTTTTGCGTAACTTTTTGGATAAAAGCTATTCCATAAATCATGGGTTAAATAGAAAAAGAAAGAAGCATAATGGTGTTAGGGAAAAATATGACACTGAGCAATCCGTAACGCAGATTTCTGTATTTTTTTCTCTCTCCCTAACTAGGTGGATCATGTCGAGTTGCCCTCATGGCAGGCCCAAATCAAGGGTCAGAAGCTTTGGTCACTTGAGCCTCCTCCCGAATGCTATCACGAATGCAACCCCATGCAAGTTCTGGTGAACCCAGGGGACATAAGTAATACATAGAGAGTCAATGCAATGCGACCATAAAGGGGTTTGCTTAATACGATTTCTTTTGCTTCCTTGCAGTTGTGGTGGACACAAATATGTGGTACCATAAGACAAACATAGTTTCCGATTCCATAAGCATCACTATTGGCTCGGAATATGACTGAAATACAGTACGACACCCGAAACCCACATCGAAGGTCCCAAGATACACGCAACAGATATTAAAGCTACGCTACGAATACTCAATGAAGACTTTCTGGTGATAAAAAAAAGAAGAAGAAAAGAGTTCCAGTGCTGCAAGCGAATTCAGTTGTAATTAAAATGTTTAATAGGACCCTTTTATTTTGCATGTTAGGTCTTGTCAGACACTCACGAGACAATGTCCTGTCGTTGAAAATTATAATAAGATCATATTTTCTAGTTAAAACTACCGCGTGTTTTTACTATAAAGCCAGAACCCAATACCACGATTAGCAAGATTAAAGCCAACAGAAAAAATCTTTCAAGCGGGTGACAGCAACAGGGCGGGTAAAAGCAGCTAGGCCAGTTACAATGAAACTACTGTTGATAAAACTCGTCCAGAAAACAAAATGATCTGCCCAAAAGGTATAAGTGCGAACATCGCTTACACGAACAGCCACCCACACACAGACAAAAGCATGAGAGGGAGAGCTGAATTTTATCTGGCTAAGATGAACGAAAGACTTTGGCTTCGCTTCCTCCTTCACACTTCTTCCGCAATTTTTTTTATACAACCATGGAATTCTACACCAGGTGTTGCTTTTGTTAACCAGATCTTTCCCTTGAATGGTCATCACAGTTTGATTTATAATACAAAAAAGAAATAACAAACGCGAAAAGGTTTAGAACCCATGAACACATTACAAAAACAATCAAGTTTCCTAACACATCAGAGGATGAAACCTGCTACCATGTTTTTTTTTTCTTAACACTTCCAAAATTTAGAGTAGTTTTCAGAGCCTCACGCAAAAGCTTTGAAGAGGAAACTAAAATGAAAGAAATTAAAGCTACCATGGGGTTTCCTCGCGTTGTTTCCTACTCAACAATTTAGCTAATACAAGAGAACTTTCTCTTCGAAACCGTAACCCGGGAAATGCTACTTCTCTAGTTCATCTATAAAGACCTGCATTTAACAAACTTATGACTACAGGCATCGGCAACTCTTCTCCGTAAAAAAAGACTGAGCTTCCTTACTCTAGTTCGTCCAATTACAAAAAGGAACGGAATTTTCAGCATTATTCTTTCTTATCGGACAGAAAAAAAAGAATTATAAGACAGAAAGGACAGGAGCAATTCCAGAGATACATTATAGTATGATCCCAAGTCTTTACGCGAGATTGCGTTGGCCTGGCGGTCTAGCGGTCTTCCGCACACACGGGGAAAAAAAAATTCCCTTATTGAGGCACATCTACAAGTAAAGAGGAAAGTCGAGTATTTACAGCATTTTCTCCCGTACTTTCCCTTTGTGAACCGTGCCGTCGCCGGACTAATGAAGGCGATCGAGCGGCGGCAGGGGCAGGAAGTCGCTTGGCTACTCCCACCTCTGTTTCGGATATCTCTCCTCCCACTTGCCCCTCCCTGGTCAAAAACAGGCTAGCGTCTCCGCTCTGAGCGGATGGCATTGCACTTGAATCTGGGTAGTTGAACTTGGAAAATTCCCCGTTCATTGGTTCGTTCGGGACCACACTGACACGATGCCCAGTTTCATAAAACCGGACTTCTGTTTGACAATAGGGCACTGGTACAGCTACCGAATCCGACACTGTGGTCGCCACAGTTGCCTGACCTTGTTCCAAATTGGATTTGGTCCAACTGTTTCCGTTGCCTTGCAAGGCGTACAAATCGGCCGCATCCGACGGCGACGACAAAGGTGGACAAAGCTGTTGCTGTTCGCTCCAATCGTCGTCGCGCCGCGTCTTATTCTTCCCCAGCACTGATCCTAGCCAAACCCAGGCCGAATTATGATTCCCTTTGGGCCCCACGTTGGGTTGCTTAGGGCACACAGGAGCTGCTGTAAGAGAATTATCTTTTATTACAAGGAAACAATTGAGCAAACGGGAGTCACTACCAGAGGCGCCGGCTTCTCGTACTGCGTTCTGGACAAAGGGAATCGGGTTAACGTGTCTCGGCAAAGGTAAAGCAGCCCTAGGAGGTGCGTGTGCCAAAGCGGCGGTGCTAGGTAACGTCGATGACGACGCCATGTGCAGAGAAGAACTGGTTTTAGGACGATGCTTGTCAGATTTCCGTACTAAAGCATTGCCCGATACGGAAAGTTCGTCGACTGGCTCCACCACCATGGTATTCCTTTCCATGCACGGATTCCGGCCTTGGTGGGGCTGCAACGCGTGGTACGTTTGACACTGCACAGACAAGTTCCCAATCTTTTCTGAAGAATGACTCGAGTCTGAAGTGGGAGGTCTATTCGGATAGCTGAAAGACGAAGTTCGCGTGGATGGGCCTATTCACAAGTGAAAAGACACTAATTACTGCATTTTTTCTGAATTGTCTATTTTTTTACCTTTTCCTTTATCTTCATTGTCACTGGTTTGATTATCTTTGTTCGTGTGCGTGTCATTCGGATATACGTGCAAATTGGGACTCAAGCCTTTGTGTCTGTCCCACAGCGCAGGTAGCTCGGCCAACCTTTCTTCTACGCACAAGGCGGTCAGGCGAGCTTCAGCGTCGTGATCCCAAGCGTCTTCCAAAGTTTCTTTAAGAAGACGAAATGCTGACGGGAGCGAATGTTGGCTCTGGGACCAGTCAGGAAACAGAGGACGGGCTTTGTGCCGGCACACCATCACTTGCATCTGCTCTAAACTTGGATGCAGGCCTACACGACACGTAACATGTGATCAACATATATACGACTAAAATAGGGGTGTCCAACCAGATTCAATTTTCACCAACGCCGGCCACTCGACTTTTTCTATTTCTCCGCGAGCTCTTGGATCGCTTAAATTAATTTCATTAACTTTTTCACCTTTCAACACTTGAGCATGATCAGATTCTTTTGATATAGTCGTAGTGCTCTCAGCACTTCAGGGAGCTAATTAGGCAAGTCCTTTCTACGCAATGTAGGTAGAACACCTAGCGTATCGTACACATGTGTGTGAAAAAATTAGCCAAATAAGAATAAAAATTAAAGTAAATTAATAACACAAAATGAATTAAAAATAAAATAAAGAAATTCAATAAAAAGACTAAATTAAAGTAAAGAAACACAGCAGCAGGAATAAAAATTAAAATAAAAGGAATACAATAAAATGAATTAAACGTAAAATAAAGAAATACAATAATACAATATATAAATTTAATGGATAAAAATATGTTTGTCCGTAGATGTTGGAGTTGCAATGCTTAAAGGTCCTTTCTACGCAATTAAACAATTATAACTTTCATTCAACAACGCATAAGCTAATCGAAAAAGGAAGTTGCACACCCTTAGCTTATCCACATATTGCAATGAAAACACGTACCAACTTCCGCTTGGAAGGGCATGGCGTAAGGTGGAGGCTGTTTGTTGACGTACAGATCAACCGTACGCGACGCCAGTTCCCATAAGACTAAGCCTAAGGCATATATATCCACTTGTTTCAGCGACGCCTCACATTCGCGTAAATTGACAGCTCCTTCCAACACTTCTGGTGCCATATAGCGAAGGGTTCCCACATCGGTTAAAGAAGCCGATTCGGCGTGCATGTGTTCGCCATTGCACACATAGTGCGCACCCGAGATTTGAATGGCTAAGCCCAAATCACACAAGACAAGGCTTAAATCATCCTTTACTAAGACATTTCGACTGTTCACGTCCCGGTGAGCAATACACGGCTTGAACTCGCCTAAAGTGAAAAAGATGACACATTATATGGGCGTGGATAGGCCTGGAGAGAATATACCTCCTTTCTGTATGTCTAGATGCAAGTGAGCTAGACCTTTTGCCAAACCGCGAGCCATTTTGCAGAATAAATGCCAATCCAAGACATTCTGCTTGAGATATTCCTGAAGACAGCCCCGCGGAGCCAGCGTGAGTACGAGTCGATATTCCACTTGGCTAGTCTCCCCTACGTTGCGTCCGTAGCCCAAAAGTGCCACTACATTTGCATGACTCATATGTGGAAGGCTATATAAATCTCGTTCGTTGCAAAAGTAGCTCTTATAGTGGGCAGGAAACACTTTTACTGCTACTTCTTGAGAGCCGGAGAGTCCTCTCCAAACCGTACCATATCGCCCTTGTCCTGAGCACAGAATAATCGTTATAATAGTGTGCTATGGCCCCATTCGGGGAACGTCGCTTCTTTTCACCAAGATGAGGAAAAAGAGTCGGAGACTGACCTATGACATCGATGAGCTTAATGTCCGCGGTGGAACTTGTAACAAGTGGCGTCCTTAAGGCAGAATCTTGACTGGTGGACACCATCTTTGACTGTCTGTTTTTGCAAGCACTCCTCCATACGAAACAGGCCACGACGGTGCCGACAAATACTAATACCGCAGCGACTGCCAATAACGCCTGGCTGACTGGATGTAGCGGGTTTTGCACTACAGGTCGACTGTTAGTCATAAATACTCGTCTAGAACAACTCTTCTAGTTTGGAAGCATACCAGGAGCAAATGCAGCCTGTTCCACTTGCTCGGATTGCATTTCTTCTTCCCAATCATTGGCTGTTGATATATTCGAATTGCAAAGCCTGCCTGTACAGCAACAGAACCTGGCGTGGCTCGACGCTCGGGATAGACGTTTACCAGAAACACACGAATTTGAAAGACAGTCTCTGCTACCAGAACTTTCCCAGCAGCCTGTGGATATACCAATCATTGCAACTGACACATTACATACACAAAAAAGAAACTCGCTATAAGACCTTGTCCGATCAATACGAAATTGGTTCCATTATTGGCCCTATCTTCTTTCCACAAAGCATAGCATAAATTTGAAGGCTTTCTGCAACGAACAGCTGACAAAACCTTTCCATCTTCCGACTACGGAGTAAAGAAGACACATTAGTCATGTGCAGCTAAAAGAAAGACAGCTTCAAACTTTACTTTGTAATCAAGTAAATCCGGATAGGCCTCGTCATCTGTCTTCAATGCAGGTTCATGAGAATTGCTTCCGTTGTAGTACGCACAAATCGGAAACTCGGACATAGCTGTTAGAAATAAGTCGAGTGAGACAATATGATGGCTGAGATTCCGCGAGATTTCACTGAAAATACCTTGTGCACGGACAACGATGGTAATGGCAAGCAGACATGCTGCTTGAAGTGAAGACTTTATCATGATTGGTAGTGTTGGCTTTTCTTCAAATAAACATACATATCACAGAAATAGCAAAAGTTAGCCATATCTCTTAGCAGCCGCCCTCTTTTTCAGTACGGGTAACCCGACCGCTCCAAATTAACGATGGCATTGTAACCTGTGAACATGACAGTTTGAGTGGAGTCTAAGAACTGCGTTGTAGACTGCCGAAGGACTTACATACAGTAACTGTAATTCCAGGCAATTCCAAACACACCAAAGACACACTCATGAGTACACAAACCCACTACCCAGACAAAGCACACTCCCTATTCCATACCGTTTCCATGCATGGAGCTATTAAGAACCGAGGTGCGAATGCCACCAGCCGAACTAACGTAAAGTCTCGATACTAACGCAGACGAACCCTCTTATGAAGGAAAATGTGTAAATTTGAATAGCTGATTTTGCTAGTATGGCTTCCAATCTTACACGTACTTTCCACTGATAAAATTTTGAAAATAATATAATATACGCAGCAGAAATATAATTTTAATTCAATGTTGATAAATGACTAGTAACCCACCACTTTCTAAGGTTTCCTCGAGTTACGGTTTGATCTTTGAAACTAATTATATCGCAGACTGAGGGTACACTGCCAGAACGCCCACGTTGCCATCTATGGGATTTTTACTGTACAATTTTTTTTTACCTGAAAGCATGTGCTTACCGTAACCAAACAAACATTGAGTATTTTTTCGTGCCGGTGATTAAGTCAGCAAGAAAATGTTATATTTTATAGGTTTAGGCTTAGGAGATGCGAAAGATATCACTGTCCGTGGGCTAGAAATCGTCAAGAGAGCTGATAAAGTGTATTTAGAGGCATACACTTCCATACTCACCGTCGGAAAGGAGGCATTGGTATCTAACCAATTTGTAAAAATATAACTTCAGTTCAAATAATTAGTTGTTACATTGAACAGGAAGAATTTTATGGTAGGGAGGTCATCGTTGCGGATCGAGATAAGGTCGAACAAGGAGCTGACGAGTTCATCGAAGTGGCTAAAGACCATGAAGTGGCTTTCTTGGTCGTTGGAGATCCCTTTGGAGCTACCACTCACACCGACTTGGTTCTCAGAGCCAAACAGGCTGGAGTAGAATACCAAATCATCCACAATGCCTCCATTTTAAACGCAGTGGGATGCACTGGTCTTCAGCTGTACAACTTCGGCGAAACAGTTTCCATTCCTTTTTGGACCGATGACTGGGAACCGGATAGTTTTATGCCTCGAGTTGAAGCAAATCTCTTCAGAGGACTCCATACTCTTTGTCTATTAGGTTTGATTTGAAAAGGCTCTGTAAATCTAGCAATTTTAATTTTAAATATTTAATTAGATATCAAGGTAAAGGAGCAATCTTTAGAAAACATTATGCGAAACCGACCGATTTATGAACCTCCACGCTTTATGACCGTTGCTCAAGCCGCGTCCCAACTTGTCAAAGCTATAGAAAAGAATAACTATGAGTATATCAAGAAAAGTACGCTCACCGTAGGGGTGGCGCGTGTTGGAAGTCCCTCGCAACAAATGGTTGCCGACGAACTTGTGAAGCTCGTCGATTGTGATTTGGGTGGACCCTTGCATTGTATGGTCGTTGTGGGGAAAACTCATCCGCTTGAGACAGATTTTATGAAAACTTATGCTCCGAACTTAGACGCTTTGTTGAGTTGAGAGCAATAAAATAAAATATTTTCAAATCAGCCAGTCGTTTTTGGAATAGTCGCATTGTATTGTGAGAAGGCGTTGAAGAAGAGAAGCACATTTGACATTATGGGGAGCAAAGGCGAAATTTTTGCATCACACTGTGGAATGCATTGTTGAAAAACGTGTGGCATAATTTTCTTTTTACATAACTCGCATAGTCACCCTTTAGATACTTATCGCCACTGAAAAAAGTGTGGCTAACTGGAATTGGAATGGCTAGGAAGTTACATTTGACGAGAAAAAGGGGGGGGGCGGGCATTGGGAACACGCTGATGGGGAACATCGATTTAAGGATGAGACAGGCGAAAAACAAAACCCGAGATTCTCTATCTGACTAGTGCAGTTAACCTGTTTACTTTCAGCCACACTAAACTATTTAAGTAATGAAACGGTCAAAAACAGAGCAAAAAACAACTTTATGGGATGATACCGCAATACTAATGGGTAGCAAAAACCTACGAACGATTGATCGTCTTTATGTGCAAGAATATCATGAGCGGAATCCTGGGATGTGGTGGGATACAGAAATGCCAGCACGTTTTTCCGTACTATTGATGGTGTACATCAGAAAATGGGCAAAAATAATAGGATTTAGGGGAACACAAAGTGCGCGATGAATACCAAAAGTGACTAGGGAAACTCAAAAATGTAAGGTGACGTGCGCTATAGACAAAGATATCTATACAGAGAGAACATGTAGATCAAAGGAAAATTACAAAAGCTGAATTACAATGATTTTTTCGCCTTCTTTCCCTCCTTCTCTACAACTTTAATAGAACTGCCTCCGGCCACTGACAAGCCAAAACGAAAGCTCCGTTTCTGCTTCAATCCAACGTGAAAATTTACATCCTTTTCCTTTATCCAATTCTTTCCGAAAATTTTTGAAGATTTTTCTGTCTTCCTTTTCGCCAAGGCAGTGAAAGGCACAGCGACGTATGATTTTTTTTTCCAAGGGGGGCGTGATTCTGGGCAATAGGGTATGTATCGTCGAAAGTGTTCGAAACAAATGTCGACGTGTCCATTCAGTTCTCGGCCACGACCAATCGTAACACCATAAAGCTCCCGCAAACGTAAGTGATAGAGCGCAAATATGTAAAGGTAACCATAGTGTTTATCTCTCTTTGGTGCAAACAGCAAAACTTTGCTCAACAGTCGTAATTTGTACTCCTAAACAATCCTTTTCTTTCCTTAAGCTGCACTCGCCGGCCTTTTCTTTTCAAACTTGAAAGCGACAAAATGAATTTAATCGTTCCGGTATTCGAGTTGCTCGAGGAAATTGGGGGTCTTGAAGTACTCCGGGACCGAATCATCCAAACGCGCAATGACTTTGTAGATAGCTTTCTTCCACGAGGGCTCAGCGTCTTTGCCAGCTTGTATCGCTCGAAAAAACTCCTTCATTGTTTGCGTTACAACGTACAAGAATTGGGGAGGAGCCTGCATAGAGACAAAAGTCCGGTAATTAGTACTACGTTACAAGCATATGTTCTATAGCGCTGCAATTTACCTGTACGTGGTTATTCCTGTTGTAATGCAAGTTAAGGACACGGAATAATTCGGAATCGGCAGTAATGTAGATATCATCGGGATTTGTCAATCCTTGGCTCAGCAAATGCCTTGAATATTTTTCCATCTGGATGTAATAAAACTCCCTGTAAGCAGAACAAAGAAGAGACGTTAGTTTCGTGCAAAGTTGTAAAAACGAAGAAAGATTTGTCATAAATATCTCAAAACAATAGGTGGGTAAAAAGTTCCCCGTCTTGAACCCGTCTTCCCTGAGCAGAAGAGTGCTCACCATGAAATTTTTACACGCAACCCGTGCTGTGGGTGGTAAACAATAAACTATACAATGAGCACGAAAATCGGATGCTTAGAAGGGCCATGAAGGGGGGGTGAGGCTGGGTCGGGGTTAAACGAGTTAGTATTCATTTGTGGCTTGGTTATCATCTCCGCATAGGAAACGTAACGTGAAAGAGCTCGGGAACGACAACCCAGGAATTTCTCTGTATTTGTGTGAGTGTGAACTGCGAGAAGGAAGCAGAGCCCAGCCTTCGCGTTTTCCTGAAAGAAAAGTTTTAAACGATTCCCCACCTGTGTGAGGCACCAGCTGAAGGTAGCATAAAATGTCACGCGGGTAATTTAGCATTTTATTTTTCAAAACGCAGAGGGAGATGCTGCGACACTTGAGGGTAATTAGCAGCCAACAACGGGGGGTTTCTTCTCACTCCCTGAGAGCATAAGCGTCTCCTGTCCCTTTTCTTATCTCGCAGATGCTTTTTCTTTCCTTCTTTGCTTTCGCTCTACGCTGGGAAGCACGAACATCTCCATGTCACAATTGCTCCAAGTTTATAGGAACTTCCTTCTCTAACGGGCACCGCAGCCCCAAACCAACCCCCATCAGCAAAAGTGTGTTTTGCTATTAGTCACATTGCCCTTTTTCCCGATGTGCGATACTCGTGAAAAAGAAACTTGTCTTTAAACATCTGCACCGTATTTTTCCCAGAGAAAAAGAAAAACTGGCAACGTAAATTGCCAGTCTTATTCCGAGGAGGGGAAGGAAAAGTCCGGGGCTCATTATCAAGTATTGTAATGGGTTACGGGTAGCTTCCCCTGAAAGCACGGTTGTTCCTGGGGATGAACTATGTGGGAGGTACTGGTGTTTGCCGTTGAGTAGGACATGTCGTGCATCAGCGTTTGAAAACCCGGAAGGTTTTTCTTTCAGGACAGAAAAAGAGTATCTCAACATTTTAGCGCATTGTATTGGAAAAGCGTTACTTCAGAGCAAGAAAGTGATGAACCCCTTATGAAGTAGCTCTCCTAACTTAACTTGGACGTCGTTAGGTAATGAGGTTGATGGGGTCAGCTAATGAGAGCGAGCTTACTGATGAGCATGGGGGGACACGAAGCAAAGCGGGGGAGAAGACCGGTACAGCTTATTCGGCGCAATGTGATTCGACCTTCTTGACCCCTTTATATAGGTAGCATACGTGCATGTTCAATCTACTTATAAACATAAGGACGGGGGGTAACTTCTATAGGGAGAGAGTTATTCCCGCAAAAGGTGTTGAATTTCAGCTAGAAATGCATGGATTAACTTGCGAGGAATAAAGCAAGGCAAAAGCGTCCCCCTCCCACCCTCCAATCCCCCGCGATCTAGTCTTACAACCCCGTGGACCTCCTTGGCAAGTTGTTCGTAGGGAGTCACGAGAAGCGCGTTGAGGGTGTCGACGCCTGACAGGACATCGCTTTAATGTCCGTTAAAGTTAAAGCTTTTGGGGGTTAGTTGGTTTGCAATGAACGACGAACGAGCGCATCATGACCAAGGGTGGATTGGGGATTCTCAACTTGCTATCGCCCGAAAGAGCCAAGTTAGCGTCCATTAGTGCAAAAAGGAACTGGTCGGAAGAGAGGACGACCCTAGGGACAGTCATTTCTCTCCCACTGATGGTGCTTCTGCACACAGGTAGGGTATTATGTAACCAGGCACTTGTATCTCCAGCATACACACACCCATTTATGCTGCACGGGAAGACTGGTTGGGAATCAAAAACGAGTTCGGCGAAAAAGGGAAGCGGGAGCTTCTAAATCAGGGAAGGAACTTGGGATAGAAATCCTAAGCACGATCATCCCTTTTCGCTCTTCAACTGATTTCAGTTCCCCGTATTTTCAAACCCCGGCCTGTCCTCCCATCACTGTAGTGGTTACTTTGCGCTTAAAGCGCGGAAATTTCTAGCCAACCGAGCTTGTCTGTAGGGGCCTTTCAAGAGTAATTGACGAAAACGGGGTGCGGGACTTATTGGACAGCATGGCCCAAAGTGATAGCAAAACAGTTAGCTCAGTTAAAAACAAACGCTGCTTAACTAGCGCACCAGTTCTAACATTTCAACGTCTAGCGGGCGTTGCAAGGATAAGTGGACACTTCCTTGGTTGTAACTTCCGAGAGGAGGCATTAAAGATGTGCGTGGTGGATCCAGATAACGTAAAGAAGGAAATGGGACCTTTTGGGCCCCCTATCTTAAATGGGCCCGCATTTCGCGCCGTCTTTGAAAATTTTTGCTTGCACCCGTGCACTGCTTTTAATAGATATCTGACACGCCGAAGAGGGCGTTATTTATCAAGAAAGGATGTTACGCCATTTACATATTTTTTTCCCCAATAAAGAATTGGACGAACGGGAAGAAAATGAGAGCACACTTGGCTTATGAGAGACTTACCGGAAGTTGGAAAACCATTTGACAAGCTGGGCAGTGTTGTTCTTGTTGAATTTCACGTCAGGGAAGAACGTTTTCAAAACGGACGAACTTGGGTAACGCACCCAAAAGAACATCAATTTGGCTTTCCGTAAATGCATGGGTGTGAGTGTGGAGGCGTGCAATAATGCCAAGGCTATGGAAGACAAGCAAAGAACCCATTTTAGTACAACATGAAAACCCGAAATCTATCTTTTATGCGTCGTGTTTTACCATCATAGCCGCAGCCGTTTTCCGAGGAGCCTTCGGAGCCACGTTCAACCAATTCATGACGGTAGTGAAGATGTGACAAGTCCCCTCCGTGGGCCGCTAACAAGGCTGGGTGCAGCAAACTGGCCGGGTGAGGAGCTGAAAGTGGTCCACTGGGCGATGATAGTTGTTGCTCTCGTTTGCTCTCGGAGAGCGACGACGGTGAGTGGGTGCGATAGAAGGAAGAATAGGGATGGGAAGCCGCAATTGAGGTAGATAAATTTGCGGAAGATGTTGTGGGGTACATCGGAGGGGGAGAAGGTGAAGGGGAAGGCGTGGGAGAGGAGCTCATGGGTGGGGTGGTCGCATTGTGTTTATTATTGACCGCGGAAGATTGTCTTTTGACCAAACTGAGCGCTTCGGATTGCTCGTTATTTTCGTCGTACGGGTAGGTGGGAGGACTGGGAGGGGCATGGCTGCTGTAGTTGGCCGGGGAATGGGAGGTGGGTGTGTTGGGGCTGGCTAAGTTGGCTAAAGTAGTGATAGCCGACAAGGAGTTGAGACCCTGGTAGAACGCCGGATTAAGTTTTCCCGCGGAGCCCTGTTGCTGAAAGAAGGCAGCGGGTAAATTGAGAGGTGACCGCAAGAACGAGGCCAATTGGGAGGGTAAAGCGGGGGGCGTGGAAGAAACCTGGGGCTCGGTGCGCGATCCCCGGTCCACGACGCGTCCGCGAGGAGATTTGGCGTCATAAGAACTCGTATTAAGGGTCAGTTCCTCATTTTTGGTTGGTCCCATGGCAGCAGCCGCGAGGGACGCCGCGGACGATTCTTTGGTGGCTCGGCGTTGCGCAAAGCGTGCCAAGGTGGAATCTATGATGACCGTGAGGGAGTTGGAGATTTCTTGCTTCAGAATTTCGGCCAGTCCTTCCAAATCGTTGACGGAGGTAGGCTGTGCGGCATCGCGGTCCCGCGCATCCCGTTGCAAGCGTGCTTCTTGCTCTAAGATCAGGCGTCGGGTCGCATCCAAATAGACGGCCTGACTCAATTGTGAGAGGTTCTGAGAAGTCATAGGATTGGTAGTCGAGGGCAAGCGCTGATGAGCTTGTGCCGAGGCCACCGACGCACTCGTGCCGCGAGAACTTTTAGCGTCGTCGCGGACGGCCCGGTCTCGCACAGGCACACGCGGCGTGACCGCATTCGCTAGCGCCAGTGCAGCCTGTTCAGCGGCATAAGCATGGGCGTATTTGGACTGTAAGGCTTCCATCTGATCTTGCAGTGTTTTCAAAGGGTCTAGCAAGCCAGGTAAATTGGCCAACGTGTGGTTCAGGCCCGACTCGTGGCGCTGTGGCAATTTGTGTCGGTCAAAAGAACTTTCCGAACGTTGTGCAGGATACTGATCCTCTTCGTCGGAGCTGTAGCGGGCCGACTCGTGCTGGATGGGTTGATACAATTTGCGCTTTTTGCAACCGTTCACGACTAATTGCGGACTGGCACGCACATGAGCGGATTGCATAGGGTTCAAAGGGTCAGCTTTCATGGCGGTAGAGTTAGGAGAAGAGGCAGGAGCAAGTTCAGCTTCGTGTTTGTTATTTACCTCGTCTTCTATGGTCGAGTCTCGGCTACGTTTGCCTTGAGAAGTTGTCGAGTTGGAAGTAGCTTGAGGACTGGGGGTTTTGCGTTCGCTAGTCTTGGGGGACACTGGGCCGGTTTCTCTGCGAACTGTCAGGGCTAAACCCAGCAAACTGTTGGCTTTGCTGTGATGACGTCCACTTGCACTGCTGTGGATATCGCGGGGAACGTGCTCTTCTTCGTCTTGGTTCGAAGCGGAGCCAGGCGAAGCATTGGCAGCCGCGCGGCGGTGCAGCATTTCACGTAAGAACCACGCCGAGTCTTCTTCGTCGCCCGAATTGGGAGGACTGCGGATGACTGAAGTCGCATTCACCGCGTCCACATTGGCCATGGACACTTTGCCTGTCACCTGAATATCTCCCGCCGAGTCAGGCAAAAGCAAATCACCCACCATTCTACTGGACGACGAACTGGGCGACGGTGTCGACGACGTAGAAGCACCCGACGACGTATAAAGCTGCAAGGGGTAGTTCACCCCTTGAGTGTTGGGATGCTCGAGTAAAGCCAGTTTTAAAAAATGGCTCGAGTCTTTGGCTTGCAGTAAAAATCTTCAGCTTAGGCTGGCACAACTCAAAGAACTCTTTTCACTGGAAACTGTTAGGTTTGTCTCTTGGCGAAGGAAAACTTGCAAGTCTTCTGAACTCTTGGAAAACACCGAATCACTGTGCAAGGTTCGAAGACGAAAGCTCAGAGTTAGGACTCGGAGCAAGAAACGACGCTTTCTCTCGACTGTGTCTGGAGTACGACTGAAGTGTTTCGACTCAAGGCACGAGACAAGAAGCAGCGCTGGGCACAGGGCGGATCCGAAGGGGCTATTGTAATGGGCCAAAGGAGGAGGTGGGGGAAGGGGGCTGGCTATAGAGCGTCGCCAGGTGTGTGTGTGTATGCTTGGATCTCGGGGATGTTTCGCCAGGTAATGGCCAAGCGCGCTTAGAAATACAGAGAGACGTGAAGGAGCGCCAGGTAGGTAGGACAGCGTCCTCCGATCTGCCTTTGCTAGATCCTTGACGCTTCCTTTTTCTCCAGTGCAGAAGCTCACACAAGTCCCGGGGCACAACTCTGCTCCAGTCCCCTTTTCTAACGCCCCCCAGACGATGGGTAGCGCCGTATCTCCAAGTCTCGACGCTCCTACTCCCCTTGGCCGAGGGGGAGGCCAAAACACACGGCAAGTCGTAGTGCAGCCTTAAGAGCCCCGCGGGCTAAGGCAAGGTAGGATTTCATTGGAGCTTCTCGGCGTCCGGCATCGCGTGCTCCTCCTCCAGGCATCGGGCGTCGTTAGGAGTTAAGCTAAGTCAGAAGCAAAGGTAGAAGGGGGACGTGGGGTTTGGGGGGAGGGCATGAAAACAGAAGGGAGTGAAAAGAGGCATCCTAAGCAAGGGTCCAGCCGCGTTTTTCCCCGTTGCCGACTTCGCCAACTTCCTTCCGGACAGACCCGCACACCGGTATTCGGCACGCATGGGTTGTGAGGGTTTATTGTCTTCTATACAGGTTCCTAAAAGAAGGCTGCCCCCACACTATATAATATCCATAATTTTGGTTCTTGTTGCGTTCATTTATGGCCCCATACGTAAAAAAGAACATTACCGTAGAAGAGTACGTCAATTTCTTTTCGATTACCGCAGACGTCGAAGAAAAAACGATCCGATCAAAAACACGCGTTTGACCCCGGGGACTACGGGAGTTTTTCCTCGGACTCACCGTGTTTACGTCTCCGATTATCCTATAATTCAGACCACCTCTCTTTCTGACAGCTTGTATAAGTTCTGGTCCATAAACCTTTCTATCATGTAAACGTACTGTGCATCATAACAAAGAGGGCAGGATCCTTTGTAGTATTATATTGAACAGATATTACAATTGGCACGACAGGCATTAATATTCCAGAACGCAACAAGTATCATTAGAAACCATACATGACACATAGCAATCCAGGAACACATGCCCAAATATAATCCAGTTATATCACATAATATACGGTTATAAAATCAATTTAAACCAGTTCTAAACGCATTACCTAAAAAGTCAACGTCCACGTTTGGCAATAAAAAGTAAACATACACTTTTTTTTCAAATCTCTCTCTTACAGGTCAACTCCCCAAAAAAGTTTACTATCTATCGGGGTGGGATTATTTTCACGGAAACAAGGTAAAAAAATAAATATTTTGTCTAAGAAAAAATAACTCCGTTAGACAACTTGCGATGCGACGGGGTGGGATTATTTTCACGGAAACAAGGTAAAAAATTTAAACATTTTGTCTAAGAGAAAATAACTCCGTTAGACAACTTGGGATGCGAATAAACCGGCAGAATATACCCATCTACAAGCCCGTACCTTTAAGCAAATGAAACAAAAGGAAAATAGGAAGAATGACAAATTGAAAGTACAGGGGGTACCCGGGAATGAATCAGCTTCCGGCGCCAGGGACGCCGTCGACGTTCAGCTACACCCTCGCTCAATGTCTACGCTTTACCCCTTCGTCACAGCTTTAACCCGTCATCCCACACCTGTAAAGCCTAACACTCCACGCTTCTATACCGATTCGTACCCCTTCATCATGTATACACCGGCAACAAGATTTATTCCCCAGAATGGAAAATGACTCTGCGAATTTGTTAATACTCTAAATTTAAATCAGGTAAAAGATACGGACTCTTAAGGTGTAAAACGATATCTGTTGTGTCTAGGACGCTCTCCTGGTACAAGAGAAGTCCGTGGGTCGAACACATGTCGTGTCATTTGCATAATATAATCTGTCCGAATCCTCCTTTGCCAGTTGTTCGCTTCTCTTTTATTTTTAGTAGTTCATGAAGACGTACAACAGGTAGCAATACTCCTTGCAAGTACCAAAAAAACGCTACTTAAATCCGCTACTCCACTTATCTTACGAAGGTTATAAAGCGAGCCGACACCTTTTCGCCAATCAGTACGGTACCCTTAGGCCCGGGGGAAACATACCAGCGTTACGGGATGGATGACGACATTTGACGCGGAAATATCTTTCACAATAAATTGATAGACGTGGCACAAGACATTGTGGTCAATCTCGATTACTAGTATCAATCACAAATTGGTGGTTCAAATGGGCTCTTGCAACTTTGCTGCCAGGTGGTCAATTTCCTTGGTAGAGACGATTGAGGGTCAAGGGTCGTGAGCGACATAATTCCAGGGCAGGTGTTTCTTTTTCCTACATTCGTTTCTGCGTAAAACCCATAAAGGTTTTCGAGACTCGCTGTAGGAAAAGGTCCCTCTACTATAGTTAGTCCAGATTTACGCTGTCAGGGTCCCGAAAAACTACCTTTGTTTCCATTTCCTCCCCCGTACATTAGTTTCTTTTATCTAAGGGAGCCATTTCAGAGCTTTGGGAAGACACATCTTGCAGGATTATGTAAAACGTTCTTAAACTTTCCTCTTTGTAGCCGATAGTATAATAAGTGTTACCAAAAAATACAAAAAATAAATAAAGCTTAAATTTCCTGAAGATAAACCAGGTGAGCTCGTTTTACTCGCAATATGGGAAACTTCTTAATACCCTCCCGAACGGACAAAAAAGCCACTTTAATGCTAAAAAGAATCTCGCTTCAATGATACGAAATCTAGTTCACAAAGGTTGCGAAACATCGGAAAAAAGTTCTAAATGTTCGAGAGGACCTTTTGCCACTTGAGCAACATTGTATCATTTTTTTGTAACAGGCTCACTGACCCCAGTAGATAGATATTAATTTGAAGATGGGGAGAGATTCTTGTATTCTGTGTCCGTCTAGACCCCGGTGAGGCCCTTTTTAGCCATCTGCCAGATCAGGTTATAAAGATCCTTTTCTGAATCAAGGACGTGAAGGTTAGTTGAGTGCACACGGGTGAAGTACACTGATTGAAATGTTGCAAGCAATGAAGCAAATTCGTTGCAACTGTAGCTCCTTAATAAACTCATCATAAATTCAAGTAGGCATTCAGAGGGGCCACATGTATTCTTGCGGAACTGGGTCAAAGATTAAGCCAACCCAACCAGATCCGATACCAAGACAATAGGATCCGATATCCCGCAGACCGGAAATCTCACGCTTATCAGGATAAAGATGTTATATTCAACCCTTTCGCCCCACATTTTCTCCGAGATTTCCCAGGAATATGAGATTTGCTGCCGTGATTTTTTGTCTTGGGAAGAACCGACGTAAAAATGAAAAGTTATCCGCGGGGGACTTGACAAAAATCTTCTGGAGTACGGAAAGGGTAACTTTATCGGCCACACGACAGGAAGTACTTTCCTTGACAACGACCATGAAAATCCTGGAGCATTTCACACATAAGGCCTTAAAAACAATTGGCACTTGGGGCACCGAAAGTAACGCGCAGATAAATTTCCGAACACGCTGTAAATATACTGTCCTGACAGCAACAATGAATAGCTTGGTTAATGATAGGTGTACTTTTCCCGTGCTCCCTGGTTAAGCTATAACGGGGCTCAAGTTGACAACATAAGCGAGGTCAGGGGTGCGAAAAGGGTGTCTGCGAGCTCCCAATGGCAAAAGCGCATTCAGCATTGGTCAGCTCAGGCCAAGGGTCACGACACCGGGGTCAAGGCAGGTGTCAGCAACTTCACAGCTGGAAATAGCGGAGCATGGAGCTCAGCAGACACGCGCATTATAATAGACAGGATATCCTGCAAGGACCTTGGTGTCTTGGAACGGTTCAATCATGTTCCCACAAAGCTCTGCGGCTAAAAATAAACCTCTTCCAGTAAATTCTGGTATCACATGATTAAACTATAGGAATACTGCCGTCAAGTCTTACAGCTGAGGTGACTAAGGTCAACAGACTTGGCTCGCAGACGAGGCCAGCCGTTTAAAAATAACTACGATTTTTTTTCTTGAAATGATAGGTCATTTGTGGCAGAGGTCATGATCCTAAAATGTTGATCGAAGTAAATCCCTATATTTTGCAATAAACACAGCAGCTGCTCTGCTTTTGGAGTCCGCCAAACAGAGCGTGATGGTCGAGTAGTGTAATCGGCGGGAGAAACCGGAATTGGAAGTCTTAAAAGGGTGCACGAGCCATTCCAAAACTTGACCACTTTTAGCCTCTGTCAATCAAAATTTAGTGGACCATGCTCTCATATAATTATATGGGTGAATGGACTTCCAGTAACAAAGACACATAGTGTTCCGAGAGAGAAACGCCGGGGACTTGTTTCTACTGCGGTTACCCTGTCTGCAGGAATTTGGCTGATCAGAAGCCCATAATATGTAGTTCACAAAACACATGTGTATCGTGCGTGTTTCTGAACTGACGAGTGCATATTTTGCTGAACCGCCCAACTATGATCATACAGAAATAAAGAGGGATCTTTGAAAACGAGATGAATTTCTGAGCACGTAACAACAGGTTAATGCCAGATATTCATGCGAATGGAGGGAATAGGGGAAGTGAAGGCATTAAAGCACTGAATATTGAAACATTACGCGTTCAATGTATAATTTGCGAAACACAACAACGGGAGAGGCAAAAACTGATTTGCAAAAAAAAATATGACAGTTTACGTCTTTATCACCGGACAAAGTATTCTGTTTTTCTTTTTAATTCAGCTACAATGAACGTTGGTCTAAGTGCCTAAGCTCAAACAAAGCGATATAAATCAGGTAGCTGTTATTATCTCCTATTTTTGCTTTCACTCACTAAGTAGCCTGCTGTATGGGAAGCATTATATGATAAAAATAACTCTATCATAATTCCGCTAATCTAACTTAGTAAAGAATAAATCTACTAAAACTTCAGCGGTTTGCTTTGTATTCACAATTACCAGGAATATCAACGTTCCCGAGATTGAAAAGCTTTATTTTAATTAAAGTAATGTCCAATTTTCGTTGTAGAATTTTAAGATTCAGATTGTCATACGATACAAAGAAAGAAAAAAATTACTGTGAAATGAAGAACATTATTATGTTATAGAGAAAGGACTCGTTAATGAATCATATGAATCGCTACTAATTTCTGTTTTTTTACGAATTTATTCATTCAACAATTCTCTGAACCCAAATTTAAAAAAGTGTAATTCATTCCACTCTTTTACACAACGTGACGAAGGCTATACTTACACTGACATTTTATAACTCACACTTTCAGCGTCACCTCCCGACCACCAACTCTCCAAAAAATCAGAAAAAAATCAGAAAATGTTAACATTATATTCGATCAACACGTGGTACCTAGTCCGTTACGCGGACATGAGCGCAGTCAGGAGTAATAACGGCAATTGTGATGGACTGTAAATTTACGAGAAACATACGAAGTTCATGAGCTACGTGTGCGCTCCGTATCTCATGGTGGTCAATTTGTAAGAAGAATATAATATTTACGTAGTCAGCATTTACTCCTAAACGACAGCTTCCACCATGCGTAAGCAAAAAAAAAAGTTCGAACGTTTCTCGCCAAAGCTGTCGAATCCAGACGTGTTTGTTACTACGCAAGTGCTGGGAAAATTCATGCATACATTAGCTTATTAACACGAGAGTAATGCAATACACACCTTCTAACCATACGGAAGACTATTATGTTCAGAACGGAGAGGAAGCTTCTAGCAAACGTGTCGACTTGGCAGACTTATACAATGTCGATCTTATCTTACTGTTTTCCCCAAACCTATCGCGCCAGAATATGTAAAACAGTCGTATTAACCAATTATCAGAATTTTACCTAATCAAGTCCAAGCAACCAGACACACAGATGGTGTATAATTCTGCTGTACACCTCCTACAATTTTTCGAGCTGGGAAAACTTCGATACACGTTTCCCAAATTGGTCACAAAGATAATAAAAGTTTTGACCCACAAACACTCGTCAGGCAATTAGCATTCTTTTCCTAAAAAAAAATCTTATCCCATTGTGTTACCCTAACTTCAAATACAACACACAATGCTTACTTTTAGGCTATGAACATACAGATGAATACAAAGAATAAGTCCAAACTTCCATTTCAGCGAAGTAAAGTGGGATTTTGTACAGGGTTCTAGTGACCCTACAAGTTTCTAGCCTCAATTATTTGAAGGCTTTTAGGAAACACGCGGGTTCAATTCGTTCAGAAGCACGCGATCTGCTGAGCAAGAGCAGCAAGGGCTATAGCGAACTACACAGCAACCCTCCTGCCATCCACGAACCAATGCGGAAGTGACAGACGCGTGTCATCAGCGTCGAGGGCGTCTTTGGCACCGGACCCCTTCTAAGAGTGGTACCTGGAGCAGGTGACCGCGAAGCAGCGGTCTTCTCGCTTTTTCTCCCTCTGTGCTCCCCCTTCTCGTCCGCCCGTATTGTATTCAAGGAATATGCTATTATTGTGAAGCTGCAGATGCAAGTCAGCCTCAGAGCAGCATCCCCTTACTGTAACTTCTCCTTCCTACACGCTACCCCATTTCACTACATTGTCTCGCCTCCCCCCTCCGATCTCTTATAGATATCCACCTTCAATGCATCTGTAGATGCTAACAGAAGACCAACTTTACACAAGAAGAGCAGCTGCAGCTCGGTAAGCGTCCATGGCCACGTCCAGCATCCGCAGCCAAGCGAGCTGTATTACGCCACACTTCTCCCTTATTACGAGTCCAACACCTCTGACAGACCGAATCACCCCTCTCGGACGCTAAAGCTCAACAGAACCGTGCACTTGGATTAATTATCGCTGTGGCACGTGGTTCGAGGTCTCTCAAAGGACGACTAATCGACACATATTGCAAAAGGACCTTTTCATACCTGCAGTAGACAGTAACGCTTGATTAAGAGACAACGAAGAGACACCAAAGTGCGAAAATGCTTTAATCCTGGCCACTAGCGAATTAGCGTATATCAAATCGGGGGGGGAGGGGGGTAACATAACTGTACACCCCCACAAGACGGATATTCTGGTCTTGGATATAGCGAAGTGGTTAAGAGATAAGCTATTAAGCACGAAACGGAAGTCCCGAAGTGTCGTTTGCCTCATCAACTTGCTACAGCATTTCCCGCCCTTTTCAACTTTACCTCACCTACATGAGGGGGATACAGCTGGATGTAGCGCTAACTTGCGTCCAGGTGGGATGCAGTATAGGGGATAGCGGATAATTATGCCGTCGAGTCAGTCCAGCATCCCCGCTTGTTTCCATGCAACATTTCCCCCCTCACCCATACCAGAACGCTACATTTTGTAAGGCTGCTTTCGCTCGTAACTTGCCTGTTGGCGCGTGCCGCTTTCTTTTTCTATAGGAGACACATGACGGCCGTACGTTCAAGGTCTATGTTTATGCAAATACCGCAAATAATACAAGGCGAAAATGAAAACAAAGTACGTACGCAAATTAAACGTAAACTATTGAGTTTCACGAATTTAACACTAAAATAATGTTTAACAGTCAATAATGACCACAATTACAACTGTAGCTTTGAAAACAGTTCACTCTTTCTAAAAAATAAAAATAAAAACAGTTAATTTAAAAAGTAAATTTATCTTTAAAAACAGCTCATTTTTGAAAATTTCGTAAGAGAAAGGTTCCCTTTTGACAATTTCTTATTAAAAACAGTTCATTTTTAAAAATTTCATTTGAAAATAAGAATGAATTTTCAAGTAAGACTCAATCTCAAACATCAATCTCAACACTTAGATACATACTATTTTAAAAATAAGGAAAAGAAACAAGAGCAAGCTGAAGACGATAATGTATCGCTACCGCGATGTAGTTCGTCTTCAAAACCAATAACTAACGAACATAACATTTTATTTTACAACATTAAACAACGTAAATCTCTTTCCCACCAAGACACAGACCACCATTGGTTATTGGTAAAAAAAATGATCACCGACCACGGACAAATCATTGATGGTTACATGCAAGACACAGTCTCCTACAAGACTGATGCTACGCGACCCATCACGCATGCCTATGGACACAAAGTTTCCATGAATGGAAGGATTACGGAACTCTGTCCTGCTCATGCTCGAAAAGAAAAAGTGCATGCTGACAGCCCCAGCCATCCACAGCCAAGCTGGCAAATCTGGTTTCAGATTACTTGCTACCGGCGTCTTTAAGGATCCGCAGGTATCAAACAGATTCAACACCTTGAGGACCTCACTAACCCCTCCACGGACAGTAGAGGCCAACGTAGGGGGTCGCCCAGCCTAACGCTGGGCTCACGTGACACACCTTGGGTTAGTAGGAGTAAGCGGCAACCCAGCAACTTGTTTGTGTGACCACCAAATGAACCAAGAAGATGATGGTTGTTTATGACGAGGGGGGGAGGCAAAAGATCATGGCTTTGGCCTGGCAGCTGCTGGCTTTTTCGTCCACTCTACTCCCTTCAACCCTGTTTACCTGGCCACTGCGAGACAACCCCTTTTTTCCACCTTAGAGAATGCCAAGCGGTTTGGGCTCGCCGCATTTGAGCCAGCGAGCGGCAACGCCGAAGAACTCTTGGCGGCTGAACGGAGACAGCAGCTGGAAGCTGAGTCCCGAGGAGACGCTTAGGGATGACAATAGGCATGCGGTGACCGGGTCAACGTTGTCTCCGACGAGGATAGGTTTGCTCTCTGGGTGGACCTAAACAATGCGAACGGTGAAACAAGGGTACTTAGGGTCAAGGGTTAAATCCCGGCGCGTCGGGTGCACGGGTGACAGATGCCAAGACGACTAACGGAACGCAGTTTTAATCATGCGATTGCCCCCGCCTTTGGAAACTAACGGAAGCTATTGGATCCCAAAACAACGGAACGTCAGTACACAAGCGCCATTTGACAATGACCTCCCCCCCCCCCCGACTTCTAATTTCGGTGCTCTGGGAGCCGAAAAGTTTGCCAGCAGACGTGTACCTATTTAGAGGCTTTTGTTCCAGTGCGGTTTTACAGCAACTCTCCGACCCCTTTCTCTTACTTGTTAAAGACATATGGTTCGATTGGGTCACGAAAGGAAACACTTGTAAGGAAAGCAACGTTTACCCTTTGGTCACGGAATTCTGGCCCTGGGTATGCACACACATTACAAGTGGACTCTACAGTACAGTACGTACCTACAAAACCAAGGGTCTGACTTTTGTTCTAACCCGAGTTTATTCCTTTCGTGTTACTTGTGGGACGTTCTTAAAGGCAATTAAGTGCAAAGGCCTCATTGTTCCATTCGACACCGTCACTTTTTCAGCTGTCAAATGCAAAAACCTCCTGTGTCAAACAAACACATTCACAAAGGTCTCAAGTTATTCACCAGGATACGATGTGGAGTAAAAAAAAAAATGAACCCAATAACCTCAAACACATTGGGTTGCAAAACCTTACCGCTAAGATACGACCACAAGGTACATTAGAGTGTGTCAAGATTGTTTCCATATCATCAAGCGAAGTTAATTGGATTAGTCTGGGTATTTCATGGAGGACGTCGGGGGGTCCTGACGTGGTTTTGATGGATGCTCCGGACACAGTCCAGATACTCGGTTTCTGTTTTGTTTTTTTCTTTGGGGGAAAAAACTGAAAACTACATCCATAGAAGACTGACTCAGGGTAAGAGTGATATCAGGGAGGGAATGATACCACGTTGAGCATTCGACAACCATGCACGGCAATCAGTCGGATAACAGGGAGGGAAACAAAGACACCCACCAACATTACCTCGTTACGAGTACAGTACCGAGTATGGAGAGTGATAGGGAGAGAGCGAGTGACAACGACTTGACCGGAAGTTCTCCATCGATTTCCCCTGCAGCTTTTCAATCAAGTGTGATATTAAATAGTTACGCTATTTCAAATCCCTTATAACATGCTCTGGTCACCCGAGGACATGTAATTACCAAACTGACCTACATTGACAATTCGGTTCGCTTACTGTCAATACTGATTACACTGTGCAATACTGATCACTTTGTGCAATACTGTCAACGATCAGTCAGCTTTTTCTCGTAAAACGCAACTCGTACGTGACCAAGTTTTCCTATTCTACAAAAAATAAATAAAAAACGCAATACAAGAAGTAATTCCTAATTATTGTATGTCTATGCATAACCATAAAGAATTTTCTTGACTTAGCGACTTAGCGTGTGTAAGGGCTAGCAATCTACACATTCAGCTTAGGTTACCGTGCTGTCAATTATACAGATAGTGCACAACGATTAGCATAGCTATAGCAAAACGCTCTCTTGATAGTTTTATGACTCCCTGCAAATAAACGTCCCTTCCCCATACGGCGAAACAATTTACCAGCAAACTTGCTTTCAGGGTTGAAAGCTCACGGCACTGTGTAGAGAAAAGCCTCTTGGTGAATGTTAAGTTTTCTTTGTGCGTGGTATGACATACTTTTCGCATTGTCATACCGATCTCTCTTGACATGTTCAAGCTACTGGATATTCTTTTCGTCTAAGAAGGAAAAGGGGTATTATGAAAGCAAGCGTTGGAGAATCCCTGTTTTGTTAAACCTGTCACTTTTTCCCCATAATCGAAACCACACACACATAGACCTACGGTGCACCTTTTAACAGCTGTTTCGGCTATTGAGTGGTGCAAGAGTTTTCTTCTAAAAAGGAAGGGTCGTTTCTCCGAGTGTTAAGGCCGCTAGCATCGGCTCAGTCACGTTGGGAAGCGAAAGAAAAGTTCACACATGTGTTCTCTGTACTTGAAGTTTAGATTTCACCTGGATCGGGGTGATTTGCATGGAAACATGAGGGTGCCTTGTTACACGCCCTGGTCATCCCCATGAAGTTTAAAGAGACCCCGTCATAGGTATGAGTGTCACAAAACACACAAAAAAATAACAAGAAAAAATCCTCCCCAAAAGGGAAGTCTACACCTTAATACAAGTTATTGACCCTCATTGAGTAACGCGAGCATTCTGCGTACAATACTAGGGTGATTCAACTCTTCCCAAGGAAACGCCGAAGGATTGCACACTGAGCAACAACACATCCAGCTTGTCCCCATTTGCACAAATGCATTTTCTGGAGCTGGATCGACGAACTTTCTTGCGTTCTAAAGAAGAGAAAGCCATTCATCACCTTGGCGGAATTACTACTAAGCAACACAAAAGCGAAAACACTTGTCTGTAAAAAGACGACATTATTTCAAAGGAACCTTTCGGTTTGCCACACTCCGTTTCCTATAATTACGCAATAAAAAGTCCTCAGAGACGCTGCACAGTCTTTCTTTTCCTTTTTTTGTTCCCAAAGCGTCAGCGGAAAAGTGCCATCGATTGCATCTCCTTATCTCTGCAAGAACCCGAAATGAATCGAGTTCGGCGTGTGCAGTGCACGTAACTAAACAATTTCTATGCCATTCTCCCACCCCCAATACGCTTCGTTTTTACGGATTCACCCTCAAAAAGACCCCCGGGCATGGCATGGAAATGAAAAGCTGCAATAGCGGCCGAGACCTCGAGAAAACACGTGCCACCCTATATATCAAAGGTTGGAGATATCAGTGAGGGCTGGAAAAAAAGGAGGGGCACGTGCCCGTTTTTTCAGCTTTCTTTTCCCATTTGAGACAAGTTGTCCGGTGTGGGACTGTGAATCGTGGAATATTCTTCCCTCCCAGGACTGCACCGCACTCCCACCCCTTACGACGCTCAGGGACGCCGTAAGGTCACGTGACCTTTGGCGCCGCTACGTCCAGCTGCAAGCCCTCGGTGCTTGCCTTAGCCCACCCTTCAGTCCTTTCTCTTTCTGAACCCTCCCCACCCTTTTGCGTATAAAATACATACCTAACAAGATAACACAAGGGAGACGCCGACGCCGCTACTGCCGTTTTTTTTCTTTTCTTTTTCCTTCTTTACTGTACTTATCCCTCTCAGTGGCATGAGCTCATCTCCACGATGAGGTCATCAACACAAAAGTAAATTTTAAGCTAGGGAGGAAAGGGGCTTATATATAATGTCGTGCGTACAGCCCCTATCTTCAACCTCGGTAAACTGGCTGTGTTTTCCTTGCCTGTGATTGCAAGAAGGCTAATTAACAAGTATGACAGCTTAATTCTTTTATCTGAGCAACCGTGACCGTCTTGTAGGTAAAAAACGGGGAAGGCCGTCTGTACATAAAAAATAAATGCCACAAAAGCATTTGAGTCACCCCCTATGGCTGTTTTGTTTCTTTCATTTACTTTTATTTTTTATTTCTTTATTTTTTTGCCGTAGAGGAAATGGGAAGAAGGCATGTTTTCCATTTCCATTTGGGGTTACTTCCCAGTCTCGGAACTAGGAGATTACACTGAGGATGATCCGTTAAAAGTGCACAGGTAGGGAGGACCCCCTAGTGGAAAAGTTTGCGTTTTCATTCGTTCGAAAGAACAGAGGCATAGTCAAAGGCTTGGGGGTTTCTTTGCTCCTTTTTCACAGAAAACACGGAAACATCTTTTCTCTGTGTCTCTATGCAAGCTGTCTGTGCGGTTGTTCAAGCTAACCTTGCGTGTAATGTCTATGTTAGGGACAGAAATTGGACTGGTCATCTTTTTCAGCCCCTTGGCGTCCAAGTTACGAAAAATCAAATATTGAAAAGCCTTTCCCCAACGAAAAAGCAAAAGTTAGGACTTTGTGGCCTGGCGACCTCCCACTGTTTGCTTTTCCAGGGCACGGGGCGGGAGCTCCAAGTCAATCTGGCGGTCAAGCATTAGGCTGCTTCCTATTCTTGCGAGAATTTTCTTCACCTGCTCTGGTTCATGTAGTGGAGCATGGACAGAGTGCATAAACGGTAGAGGGATCATGTTGCCACGCGTGTCTACGTCTCTTTTGGTTGTCAAAGTCCGGGTGGTCAGCAGTGTTACTACAGTTCTAAGGTAAGAAACAAGGACATTTCCTGTTCTTTGGTCCCCCCCCCCCCCCGAATTATGGCACCTCTTTTACGACGTCGTCATCAGGGATGAGGCTGTCGACGTCGTCCGTCGTCGTCGCAAGTTTTAACGCAAGGCACAATGACTGGCCACGTAAGGATCATAAAAGCTAAAGGTAAGAGCTTAAACTCTATGCGGAGGACTGCTGGACGCGCGCTGGGAACCCCGCCCAAAATTTTCCGTCGACTAATGGATCAGGTCATCCAATCTGTCATCTGACCAACTTTACAACCCTCTTGCACAGCGCCGAGCTTCTTTCGGGGATATTTTGTTTAGTACAAACCACTCTTCGCTCCATAACGCCGCGGCCACGAATCAAGCCTGGGACATGGTATCGTATAATCCCATGGACCCTCACAAAGCAATATTTGTTAGCAAAATGGTTGTATTAACTTTCTTTCAGTATAATAGGTTCACTTTCTTCGTAAATCTACTTTGCTTTCTCAACACGTTAACTTAGTTTTCTTTCTTCATGATTTGTATTCTTAATTCATTGTTTAATACGCTTTGTTTCCTATTCCATATTTTTTTCTAAATTGTATTTCCAGCGTGAGCATTTGCTCTTTGTTGGACCACTTTTTTACATTTCAAAGATAAACAATAATTACGTAGGAGATATAGAACTTTTAACACGTGACCTATAATGTGACCGTCCCTATTGCATATTTTTTTATTTATTGTTGGACGTAGGCTTTCGCCTTTTGCCCTTCTTTCATTTCTTACAACTTCTTCTAGAGACACTTCAAACATAAGGAGTGGGATTACATGTTTTAGTGTACTCAATGTGTACATTTCATACATTCTTAAAGGTTTAAGAAACGATTTAAACCATAACTTGTTTTCTTACAAGACTCTTAACATTTGTAATGCATCCACTGTGTTTTCTCAATATACTCCCTTTGATTCCCTATTACATAATTTTTTATGTACTTAATGTGTACCTGTCATACATTCTTAAAAGTTTAAAGAAAGGCTTAAACCGTAACTTGTTTTCTTACAAGACTGTTAACATTTCTTTAACCTAGCAGCTTGCCGTTTTTTAACGAAAGTCGAAAACTCGTTAAGACTGACAATTTATTTTCAACTTTGGACACTGGGGAGTTGACGGATAATGTCCCAAGTCAGACAATTTATGGGCACGTGCGGTGCATGTTTTTTCATACCGAAAAGATCAGTAATAAAATCTGCGTTGGGCCCGAGGTCCGGTGCTTGTGGGTTTACGTTGGGCGCGCACCGGGGACTCATAACATCTGCCGCCTTTTTATCTGAAGTCACTTCCACTCCCACCTGGCAGCGTAAGGCCTGTCCAGTATTACAGTATTCGTATTGGAAACCATTTAGTTCGGCGCAGTATGCGGCGTGTCAATGCGTTGTTGGAATCTTCTCAATTACCGGTGCAACTCTGGTTGAGCCATTTGATACCAAATCTCTACAGCGCGTCGAGAAAAATGAAAAGTTCTCTCCCAAAAAAAGGTATCCTGAGCAGCCAACCTGAGTTCCTTCCTTCCTTTCCTTCTTTAGAACGCTTATATATACATTAATGCCACTTCCGCAATGTCCTGTGTCCGGCTGGGGATGGTGCTGGCGGGAATCTGTGCTGAAGATCCTCATCCGGATCCGGATTTGACCATTTTCTTCACATGCTTGGTTACCCCTGAGCTAACCTGGAACCTCCCTTATTACCTTTAAAGGGGGGAAAAAACAAAAAGCTGTGGGAAAAAAGGGGAGATAGTCAACATTCTGAGAGGGACAACAATTGTCGCCAAGAATGTTGGAAAATCGCCTGCCAGGCACAAATCTATCCGGAAGTGTTCCGGTCTTCCGAGTGGAAACGCACGTAAACTACTTCCACACCCAAAGGGTTAGGAAGTTGTTTAGAAGGTGATTTTAGAAAAAAGAGAAAAGTACAAAAGATTGCCTTGCTCCTTTCTCCTTCCCGTAACTTCCTCAATCAGCCAATTTCCCCACAAATAAATGGGCAAGCCACTTAAACAAAACCGAACAGGACCGAAACAGCATGGGTACAACAATCTTTCAGTCATAAGTAACCAAGCTCGCTTAGCCCCTCCTCCTCCTCCCCCTCTCGTGCTTACGCTACCAAATATGTATTGCCCATTTAAAGGGAGCCAAGGATATGTTCAACTTTTCCGGGTTGAAGCAAACTCAATGAGGCTTTAAATACACCACGTCCTGAACAACAATGCTACAGCCCCCGCGACGGATTACCTTCTTTGTCCGTAAATTTCTAGCCATAAGTTCCATGGCTAATATCCAGGAAAGAGAGGCAGATAAAAAGCGAACCGATGGCGAACGGCTACTTAATTGTAGCGCTATTAGTTAACAGGCTCTCATACGCAGTTGAATCTAAGATTGTTGCCACAGTAAGACGAGCACTCTTCTAAAGAAACCAGATGGTGTGCAATTCTCCCAAGGAACTTTTGGGTTATAACACCGGAAACTAACTAGCCTTAGCACGCGATCTTTGTCACGAGATATTCAGATACTAGCGTTACAGTACACATCCAAGGGATGGGGGTCAGATGGGAATATAACTCTCCCCCCCAAAACTGTATAAGAGTAACCCTTCGTTTTTTTTGTGTGCGTTTTAAAGGTACGAAAAAGTCCAGCATTCTGGAGTGCATATGTTTTCTTCAGGAAATATTGTTATTGCTCCAACACTCTAAGTGAGGATGAAAAAAAGGACAGCCAGCTTGAACCCAAAACTCAACCTTGTTCACACAAAAGAGACCTTCAGTAAAGGGACAATAGTCAGTCGTTTTAATGAGGTACCGTGTCAGGTGGCAGGCCTAATAATGCCAGGACAATAAATACGAATATTGATGTCTTTCATGCTTCAGTGAAACCATAACTCTAATGTACTACTTTTACTAGTTTCAACAACTTTAACCAAAAATAAATAAACGAATATAACTACATAAATGAAAATAAATAATTCAACGCGCTATTAGCGAACAGAACATCATTTTCATAACTAAAGTGACACGAAATTTACAACACCAGCAATAAGCAAAGAGCTACGGCGAAAAGTAAAGGAAAACAATAAATCGAAGTGAATAAATACACAGGAATGAAGTAGATAACTAAGACTGACATAAATAAAGAACGACTGACATACATAAACAAAAATTAAATAAAGAAATAAAAATAAAAATATGCGAATAAAAACAGTGCTTTAATAAAACAGAATAATTAGCTTAAATTTTATAGTAACGAGTTTTTTATTTTCAGAAACTTGCGTAATTACAATGTACGTATGGGAATATGTACTCACAAAGTGTTGGCGACGACTCATTGAAATATAGTTAAGTGCTATACAGCCACATTGGCGACGACTAGTTATCACCGTGTGGAAAAATGAATGCTATAAACTGTATTGTACTCCTAACAAGATCGGGACATGGGTTTGTCTCCCGAAGATTCAGGGGAATATCAAAAGTTTGCTTCTCTATACAATCGTGTGCAAACGCTTGGTTGTTCATTTGTTGGCGCGCTGTCTAACTACGGATAGTTCGGGTGGTTTCTCATTTGTTCGCTTTTGTTTCAATGCTGGCGCCACCCTACTGCTTTTATAGAGCCGCTTCCTCTTAAATTCGCACGTATTTAAAGCACGTGCCAAGGAAAATGAAACCACGAAAGGGCTATTCATCTCTCTCGCTGCTGAGGCAAATGCGGAACGAGAATATTTCTCCCTTTTATACATTATAACGTCTATTTTTCTGCGGAAATCTTCCATAAAAGTTGGGTGACACTAACTTGCTATGATATAACTTTAATAGCAATCATAACAGAGTTTTCTGTTTGGGAAAAAGCAAAGCTCGTAAAACGCACGACTCGAAATGCACAAAACCAGCGTTCTTTTTCTGAGAAAAAAAAAGACAATAATGAGCCACGTCAGGGGAAAAAGCGTACGAAAGAACGGTTGCCCCTGACAATACCTAACACTATACGGATCATATACACCACAACCGCACACAATCTTCGCCTGATAATTACTTTTTTTAATAGCGCTTCCGACGCCATAACTGACTACTCCTCTGCATAAAGCAAACCTCAGGCGGTTTCTTTCCTTTCATTCTAAAAGTGAAAAGGAAAAAATCCCTACAATAAAAAGAACACTTTAATAACTAGGATCTCAATAGTGTGCCTAGAATGTACATTTTTTACGTCCCAAGACCCATTTGTGCATCCGATTCTTTTTTGTCCTAATATTGCATTTTCTTTCCATGTATTCTTTTGTATTTCTTCTCGAAAAGCGAAATTTAAAAAAGAGAAAAAAAAACAACCAAAACATGATATAATTTGACGGTCGAAATTTTAATCTCCGTACTGATTTCTTTTTGTACTCACATGTCGCTGTGTTTGGGCGCAATCTGATTCGGAAACCTGTGTATAAACTGTCATGGCTCTGCCCTTCGGACAAAATTTGACACTTTCCAGGGCGTGCCCCATAAATTAGTAGCTCACAGTCCCTTGGTACACACTCTGATGATGGGGCTAACCTGATTCTTCCTCCCAAGCTCGTCTAATATGACGTCCGACATTATTTTTTTGAAGTGACAAGTCAATGCAATCTCTCTCCCACCCTACGCCGCGAAAGAGCAGGAAACTCCCCGAGATGCCGAAATACATACTCCTCACGTGTTCTACAATTGGGAACTTAAACCTTTCCTCTCGCATTCTCTCTAGTTTCCCCTTTTACCTATTTTACCTAGGTCATTAATCTACTGGACGGGGCGCGGACTAAATAAAGCCAAAGGGAATAAATATCTCTCACGCGTCAGGAGGACCCACGACATAATCTATCCAAGGATGGGCATTCCCATGTTACGGTAAAGGGCGTATGCTCACTTCCGATCGGAAGTGGCCACAGTATAAGCTGTATTAGCTGCGGTAGAAACTAGGAAGGGTTGTAGATGTGTCCGGATGTGTAACCTTTTTCGTCCATCATTCCCGCAACACGGCAACTCACCTTCACGAGAGCATCACCTATCGCAATACTATAGAAAAAAAAATGGACTTAATAGCCCCCAGACTCTCAATGTTCTTTCTTTCGGTGATTTTTTCCTGTCTGTACGACGTGAATGACCCGCCATCACTTCCAGTATAATTGCGACTTTCCTATTTCCGGTTACGTGTCCCCATTCAAATTTATTATACCCAGCTTCATCACCTTGTAGCCTTTCTCGTAAGGGACTCAATCAGAAGACGATAACATCAACCCAGGAGTTGACATAAGGCAGTTCACCTTTTTGTTCCTCGGGCCCAAGAAGCAACAATTGTCCTTTTAAAACTTCAGGGGGACCACCTTGGGATTTAAAAGGCCGTTATAGTTCCTTCCGGATATGTTTAGCTTCTCGAGGTGCGGGTTCCCTTTTACTAAGACCACAAAAAGGAACCCTTAGATTTTCTACCTCTTTTCTCCCCTCTTTTTTACACGGTCTACCTTCTTCCCTCCTTTTTCTTCCCCCTTATTCCTTAATAGTTAAAGAGACTTTGGAGCATAATAGCCCAACGGTCGTTTTCTTCCCTCTCGACGTCGACGTCGTGGCCTTCTTCCTTTAAAGGCCCCCAAGACGACGTCACAGACGTTACGTCCCTTTAAACGCAAAACCTAACCGTCGTCTTGCACCTGCCCTGCGTTTTCGCCGGACTTCTTCGCGTGTAACGAGCGTCCCGTTCAGAGAAGGACGGAAGAAGGTAGCCTCCATGAATGACAACTAACTTCCTTTCCTTGCAAGGAAATTGCTAGGTCTCTTTCGCTGTTTGGCCTCGGCAGACTGACCGTAATTACACATCACAATGGACTAAACTGCCTAACTGGCTCTAAAGACTGCATACGGTTCTCAAGTCTACATACGCGTCTTTACGTTACCTATTTGAGGACCAGCATTTACACATTTCCCACGCAAAGCCCCCCTTCCCCCCTTCCCCCCCCAGCAAGCGTCAGCAGGCAAATACAATTGCGGATGGGTGTCCAGCCATTGATTGACATTAGCACATTATATGAACCCTCCCTCCCTGTGTTCTTATGTGGCTCGAGTCGAAGAGAAAATTCGAAAATGTGGACAGTAGCGGCTTAAAATGCGTATACAGTAAAGGGGCGTCGTATACGTGGCGTAGACTGCGAAGTGAGCCATAGTTCCGCATACACAACACTGTCAATGTATATGTTACGTTAGACGCTCGCTTTAATATGTGTGTGAAACTTCCGTTCGGAAGTAAAGGAAAGTTATTTGGGACCCCCTGGAACGCAAGCTTCTCTAACCCCCTCACAATGCGGAATTAATTGGGGAAACTTTCCCTAGCTCTGAAAGTAAACGAAACTGGAACCATCATCCCTTGATTAGTTTGTTCAGGACGTTATACTCATACAACGGATTGAAAATGCTGTCGAACTGAAGCACTCGTGCCAGCTTAACGCTTTTAGAAACCAAAGCATTCCGCGTTTACGTTACCTCGACGACATCCCAGACGAGATCCTTTTGGTGGTTTAGTCGATCGAAACCTTATCTTAAATACTTCCCACGACGAAAGATTAGACCTTGACAAGATTAGCCTTTTGGCCAATTCGGGAAGAAAAGACACAGCACACACTCACTGTCTTTTTCATGCAGGAAATTTATAAGCCAAGTCTAAGAGCACATATCTGGCTTCCGTAAGTAACAATCCCCGCAACAAAACCAGAAACCAAACAATCGCGCATAAGATTATACATCCGACAAGACTGAACTACGACATGTATTGCTGGCACCGAGTATGGCTAAATTTCAATATTCAACGTAGCAAATCTCGATCACATTGTGCAAGACCCGCAGTAAGAATTGCGTGTCTTTCAACCCTCAACATATTAAATTAGAAGATCTCTTGATCCGGCAGCTACGCGAACGGCCTTTATACGCCGGCTAACCGAAAAGCAGGATAATCCGAAGAATCGTAGTATAACAATTATACAAAATAAACAAGATCAGAATATATGCATTGCACAGGCGAAACTTACCAAAGACTAGTTTCGTTACCAAAGCAGTAATATTCACAGAATGTTTGATAACCTTTTAGCGTACTCCGTCAAACGCTCAATCCAATTATTATGTTCACTAATTGAAGGATATTACGTGCCATTACTGTAATGCAGTACACGTACAAAACCAGTGCGAGTATATTTATGTGTATTAGTAGTATTTATATTACTATCGTATTTATTTTACTATAGTATTTATATTACTATAGTATTTATATCACTATAGTATTTATAACGTATTTATACTACTGTAATATTTATATTACTATAGAATTTATATACATATACTTATATATAGGCGTGATATTAATTATCCAAATCTGAATATGCAATTCCATAGCTCTCTATGCTGATCGATGTAATTGATCTCCGTAAGATGGGAACAAAGTTAAAATTTCTTTGTAACAAGTGAGAATTGGCTTTCTCTAAATATTAAAGTAAAGCCTTTGTCTTGTAAAATCTTTGTCATATCATTCATAAGGCGTTTAAGTTTGGAAACACCTCTGGGTGGGCATTGAATTCTTTTCGTACAATGTGCAACGGAAAGCGGATTCGCGGGAAAAATGATAAAAATGGCCGCCGTTTAACTGCATACAAATAAGAGAGCTTCTCGTGTCGCTGTAGTTTCAATTTGATAAAGAAAAAGCCACGTGCCTGTTACTTATCACAAACCCTACATTACCTTCCCATCACACCACACAGAATGTCTCTGTAGGTATATTTCTTTGTATTTTTATTAAAATGTCTTATGTGCTCTATTCAGACACCCTACGCTCGCGTGGTAATAAGAGTAGTCAGTAGTGGCAATTGTTGACGATTTCTTCCAACATTGAATACACCATACGCTCGCGCGGCAATAAGAGCAGTAGCAATTGTCGGCGCATTCTCGGAACGTGCAATAAGGTTGGACCATCTGCGAAAGCTTTGATTTCTGAAAAGCGTGAAGGGTCCTTTTGGGAGCTTGACCTTTGGTCACTTGACATCACTATGCTGTAAAAGACGACAGAACCCCAGTTCTTTTCACTGCCCCAAAGAATATAAAAGATAACAGTTGTGCAGACAGCTGCGGGGGCGAACGCAATGTTGACCACTCTCCACCGGAGTCCCAACAAGTAGGTTCATCTCTCCGGCAACGACAATTGGCGCTTTTCAGAAGAAATACGAGGTGTAAATTATCCACCCTGCGCCCTAACCCGCAAAAGAAGATACAAGACACCTACGAGATCTATTGTTACGACGAAACCCTGGCTTAATCTCCGCAATTCTGAAAAGGGGTGGTTTGAAATGTCACCCACATTGAGTAATTGTAGCGTCCGTGCCCATGTAACATACGGCCAACTCCTCCGTCCGGTTTAAAGGTCTTGTTCTTATCCACGTCGTGCGTCAAGAGGCTTTGCTCGCCCAACAACAAACACATCTGCGTCTTGTGTGGATCTAGCCACGGAATATTACGCTACGGCTGTATACGGCTCTTATGTGTGTGTGTGCTGCACACGAAAAAAGACGCTGAATTTCCGAGAGGGGCAGGTGTGCGATAAGATTCAGCACATATAACAAGGCGACGCCAACGACATGAGCGTCATGACGCACAAGGAAAATACAAAAGAATTAGAAAATAAGAGAGCATACGCGGGAGAGGGTTCCTACTGGATCTGTCTATGGAATAGTGAGCAAAGAAGGAGCTCATGGTAAATTTCTCCCTAGCCTTATCTAAAAACCCGGCCCCCTTTCCCAACCCCCCCTCTTTTTACACAACATTACGTATACAATCATCTAGGCATCGCCAAGTCAGTCCTTCTTACAACGACGCTCAGGTCACCCGACAAAGGTTTTTAAAGAGGAGCAGGAGGCAAAAGACCGCCTATTGCCAATGTCTATAAGCCAAGCGACCGTTGGCCATAAGACGTTACAAAAGACGGTTTAAAGGGACGCCAACGACGCTTGCCACGTCCCTTTAAATTGCACCCCCTTGTCAAGGAGTCTTATTGTAGACCCACAAGACGCGGAAGAAAAGAAAGAAGAAAGACGCGTGGCCTTCCGTGGGAAAGAAGAGAGGGACGGTTGTTAAAGAGCCCTGTTCCATATACACCCTAATAAGACGCGTGGCTTTGGAATCTCGCGCGACAAGCCAGAAAGGGGCTGAAGAACCGTTCCAGACAGCGTACACACACACAGTCACAATAAAAAAGATTAGATGAAACGGTCTTTCTGATCCACATTACTCTCGTTCCACAACGAAATTGTCAAGAAGATCCAGAAAATACAGTAAAAAAGTCACTCAACGTTGTATAATGACGTCGTTTAGCCTTCGAATTCCAACAAGGCGTGTCTATTCTCCCTAAGAGGTAATTACAGCAGAAAATACGACGCCATTCGCTATCAAGCTTACACAACTTGTAAAGGAAACTCTACTATTCCAAACGGGAGTTCACAGTCTTGCTCCAGCGCTGTATTTTCAGAAAGGAAAACAGAACGTTAATTACACGAAAGCTGGCAGCTCCACAATTCTTTATGAGAAATGCCCTCTTTTTCCAATTTGAGCTGTTATTACATTTTCCCAATTTTAGTATGTTATTACTATTGCCCAGCCTGACGGTTGATCGCTGTATTTGCATTGCAGAAAGGTAACAATAAATAATGATTTTTTTTTTCACAGCTAATTAGCCCTTTTAAAGTGTTTCGACCGTTGAAGATCTCCCCAAAGACGTAAAACCAACGGCACGCGTGCCACCTGAAAAGGATCAAAGCCTTTCTTGTAACGTCTTATTAGGCCCCCACGACGTTATGCCTCGTTTTCGGTTACGTTATCGCGTCCCATGTCAAGATCGGACGCGTCTTGTGCCCCAAAGAAAGGGAGGCGTCGGTTAGCTGACGTCGTATAATAGCGAAGAAAGGCGAAGGGGGAAGCCAAGTAGCGTCTTTTCAGTTGAAAAGACCCTCCCAAGGAGGGACAAGGCAAAGAAAAGGCAAGGTGCTAGACCGCTGCGTTAGGGAAGTCCTTGAGGAAACCCCCTCGTCACAAGAAACGACCGTTAGACGCTGCAACAGGTGAATTCCTTCGTCAACGCACTATACAACTCCTTTTCTTGTGGCACACTGGCCTGATAGGGCGTCTCATGCCATCGCCACGAGCTCTGCCTTATCCCATCGCCACGCATAAAACACGAACTTGGGCGGGAAACAGCAGTACGCCATCTACGCTCGGCACTAATTCAACGGCCCGGTCCTTGCGACTTATTGAAAGAACATGGGCAGGCTTTCGAAACTAAAATCCTTAACTTAAATGTATTCTCAACTCAAAATTAATGTCGACGGCTCGCTGTTCCTATTGTTGCTCCACATCGCATAAGAGGAGTGCAAAGAAGAAGCCAGTGTGCAGCTGCCGCCCCGCCTTCCCTCCCCGTGTTTCAAGAGCGGCCATCACAACAGCTTCCCGTTTTTGCTGTTCAAGGCAATCTATCCTCAATTGAAGCCTTGGGTCTCTAAAACGCGCGTCCGCTGCACTCCCGCAAGCAAGCATTACCACTGGCTTGGTGTAGATGTTGAGTTATCGGTTGCTATAGCTACATTAAGACGCACAGCTGCTGGCGTAAAAGGACGGTAACAGACAAGGCGTCGGTGGCGTCGGTGGCCGCGAAGCGTGGACTTCATTCTCCTCTGCCCCCCCCCCTTTATACCCTTAACCCACCCCCCTGAAGCTCAATATACCATCTGTCCCTTTTCGTTCATTCGAAAAGGCATCGCAAATAAAAAAAAAGAGAAGAAAGAAAGAATATGGTGAAGGGGGGGCGCCGCCGCGGGTCTTGCAGTTAGATCGCTTGGTGCTTTAACATCTGCCTCCTCAGCGTCTTCCCTCCCTCCACGACTACCACTTCTCCATTATTGGAGGACGGGGACGGTGAAAACCTCACGACGTCTCAGCATCACAACAAATGCACTGAAAATGTTCGCTTTGCGTTTCTTTTTCCCAAGTGGAAACTGCGCAAGCTTTCCCTTGAAGTTGGCAATTAGCATTTCATGTGTTGGGTCACCGACAATTTTCAGTCGAGCTAGGCAGTGGCAAAAGGGGCGTATCGAGTTGCATTTACACAGCTGCTATGTTCTTTCTTTGGCGGGCTGTCCTTGATGGCGGTGGCTCTATCGCTCGCGCCACAGGCATGACTAACAATAATGATTTTTATTCTTCGCTCGTTCAACGACACACGAATGCTCGGGAAAATCACAAAAAGCTCACCTATAATTGCTACGCCCCGGGATCGTAACACGTCCTGCAAACTCAGGCGACGTCGTCCATTTACGGCAAAGTGACGGAACGCACCTTTGGGTTCTATAGCGATCGGAGACGATCTAACCTCATACTTAAAACTTAGCGTTGATGATATGAAGAGAAGAAACACAAGGGCGTCGGACAGGTGCGTGATGAACTCCCACTTGCCCAAGTTAATGCTCATTAACCCAACTCAACACTTCCCACATGTTCACACTTCAATACTTTTAGCGATTATCCCGGTAAAGAAAAACCTTTTCTTCATCTGTAAATGGAAGACCTCAGTTATGACGCAATTCGCCTTTGTTTGAATAAAGAGATAGTGCCAAAACCTGAGACGACAATAGTCGCTGGTGTGAAAACTGGACATTAAAGTTTTACAGAAGAAACATTTATTTAATATGTGTAGGAGACATTTTGGATAATTAAAATTTAACTGACGGTCATCCATGACAGTAACGTACTGGTACAGTAATATTATTGTTCGTCAGATGGACAGTAGGGGGTGCTATAACTGCATTACATGATTTCAGCACGTAGTAGGTGCGGGGCCCAATCTAAGGCATAACTGTTCTCTTCAATACACAATGCATTTTAAGTGCAGTTAATGAACGCAACAGGTTCAAGGTAAATTACGGATTTGTGCACTTTAGGGAGTGGGCTTTTCCATCACTTATCTATTGAAGGGGTTTACCTCTAACTCAAACCAAGGCTAGGGAGCATGAGCATACGTAACTTGCAACTTGTCTTCCAGTGAACAACGCTTCACAGAAAAAAGAAACACCGACCCGCGAAATTTTTTTTTACACTGAAATCACTTCGGACCACTACCTCACACGTTATTCTGAATATTTGTTCGAATATTGTCAATATGTGTAAATTTTACTCCGGTGCATACGCTTTGTGTTAATACATATACCCATAGTTTTATAACCGAATAATTAAAAACAGCTCCACAATATTATTAACAAGTCACATTGTAATAGCGACAAGGTTAAATCTTTTTTTACTGTATATAATAGCGTTAGAATAATAACACAGACTTCTATTAAACTCAACACTCCAACATTCCAATAGCTAAAAATCAGTTTTTACTTATGGCATTGTATTCGTTGCTTAAGTTAAAAAAATTACAATTTGAATGTTACGGAACATATAGTACGAAAACCCAGGCGTTATTTGTTACATACCGTCTCCTCAATAAGCCGTAGAAGTTCTTCGCCACTCCGCAAGAAAAAGTAAATATGGAAACCCCCCTTCTCGGCCGGTCACATGTTCACGCAGATTAGACGTACGTACTTGATTGATCAATAAAGGGACACCTGGTTAAAGCTAGCTATTTACCGAGATCGCCTCTAATTCCACTCGCCGTTAAGTAATTCACCGGACGGCCCACATCAAAGAACTCGGCTATTTCGGCCTTCCTCGGAAAATTGACACACTTCCCGTAAGTATTACCTAGAGAAGGTAACTGTAAAATAGTGGCAAAAAGGGCACTTATTAAGTTTGGCAGCAAGGACGTTAACGACATTTTTATAGCACTCAAGCGAAGCTTCTCATGGTGATACACGAGCTCTTTACTGTACAGTTAGCTGCTGAGTACACTCGGTTACAAAAACGTCCTTTACAATGAATGGCTTCCATAATGGCATCTTGCATTTATTGTAATTTCTCCCTGTTAATAAACACAAAAATAGTGTCCCCTTTTTGGATGGATGTCACCTCACACTTCTTGGATGCGCTACACCAAGCTACTTTTCTCCCAATTTGACATATTTGTTCAACAACGTCATTAAAAAGAACACTACTTCAGCAGAAGGAAGCGTCAACAAAGCGTACGTGGGCCTTTCCGGTCAGATTGTGAGATAAAAGCTTTTTTCCTGGAAAAACTGTCCTCCGTCAACTTCTTTTTCATTAAGGGTGACCCGGGCCTTTTCTTTCGGAAATTTATCCTCCGAAGTGAACGTATTGTAAGAGCCAACCTACCGTTATGCGGGACTTTCTACCTTATGTTTACACTCTGGAGACATTGATACCCTTAAAACATTCACTGGAAGGGGGGAAAGTACAGTGTTTTAGGAAGCTTGTTAGCAGAACTTCCGTCTAAACTCTTCTCTCTTGCGTCCCCACAATCTGAGCCCCACCTTTGAACCCTTCCGATCCACCCCCGGTGTCACCGATGGAAGAGGCTTCGGAGCCGCGACCCAACTCCTTTTCTCATTAGCTAACTTGCGCAATTGCACTTACCGTCCATCAACAGGCTTACCCCTAAACGGGCGACAATATACCTACGCATTGCACTCTAGCCAAAAGACGCGGGGTGGAAGACATGAAGTATATAACCCTTTTTCTTAATTCGCAACGCACCTCGCTGGAGCACGTCGACGGTAACTTAGCAATGTCTCCTGCACGCAACCTTTCTCTTACCTTAATACGCGCTCCATATCAAGTAAATTGGTTGGCTCTGTGCAGCGCATTATCCGTGGAAAACCCGAGTGGGCCAAGTTCTCTATTTCGCACATACGGTGAGCTCTTTTTTTTTTTACTAATTTGCATCTACCTCTTCCTTTGTAGGGGCCAGACAGACGGGCGGGGTGGAGAAGGGATGCGAAGAGCGGCGTCGAGAGTCCAAAGTAATTGCGAGACAAAAAAACTATAAATAGTAAAGAAGCACAGGATGTCCCAAACTTGTAATGAGCAAACTTGCACATCATGCCAAAACTTTACGGCCACACACAAAAATACACCAGAAGTTGGGGAGGAACCAGGCCAAACAGAGACGGCAAAATATACTTGTGGATTCACCATAAAGTACGGGATTTGGTTGGGGGGGGGGGGGGGGGGGGGGGGGGGGGGGGGGGGGGGGGGGGGGGGCAGGGCCCGCGAGCTGGTGGTGGCTTTCAGCTGACCAATTATTGGCCATACAAGGCAAGCTACGGGATTGTTCGCCCAACGTGACATTCATTTAGTTACGTTAGTTGTGTTCGTACTATTAAGAGTCCGAGCAGCGTGCAGGGGGGGCCAATTCTTAAGTGCTTGTTAGCAGGGGGCTAAAAGGAACGTCCATTTCCCCCAAGATGACTGGCTAGGTATACATCGTAACGTTAGTTTGAGGAAAGATAAAGTGGACGACGCTGCATGAGGCATATGTGTCTTCACAGCGAGCAGCATCTCACATAAAGTGTTTCAATTGAAAGCCAAATATACAAGACCCTCGGCTCTTATGGCACGTAGTATCTATTTCCCCCGATTGTTGGACGCGGGCTACAGATACATGGACGTGTACAGTGGAGATAAGATTTGCGAAACTGGGGACAGATTGGGGAGAAGTAACAAGACGTGGCTCAATATTATAGTATTGATCCAAGATTTTACCTCTTTCACAGAGGGGGTACGAAAGAGGTCGTGTGCTGTGCGATATATCTACGCTTGGTTCACCCTCACCTTGCTCTTATACCCCTTTCGGTTCTTCTTAATAACTCTCCGTTTCCGGAACCCTCCGATGCGCTCTCTTGGTGCGGGAGAGGTGGAAATTTCCTAAGGAACCAAAGTTCGCTGGTGTGGCAAGTTACGTTTAAAAGGACTTTGATCCTTTGCGAAACTGGATCAGGAGACACACAGCAGCATAAGGGACTGACAAGAGACGACGACAGACAAGACCGGAGGAAGGGGGGGGGGGGGTGCAGGGGTTCTAAAGCATTCTCGTTTTGATTTTGAAGGTGGTAACTTGCTAACTTGGAAAGCACACCCTCATCTCCTTTGCATTCGCAAGTGTAGCAGCTTTCGCTGCTAAAGCATTAGCTTAGTAGCTACTAACTTACTACCGCCCCTCTTCCTGCATCCCTGCTTCTTGTTCTTTACATTGCTCAGATTGCATTATGACCTGACACGGATGAACAGATGGGATCTGGGATCGTCTCTTGCTCGCTAAAATCTTAGGGGGATTCATCACGACTATCAAACCCCTTCTACTCTTAACAAACCTTGTCAACGTACAAACTATTAGCTCTTTGTCGCTCTACTTCAACGCAGCTTCTAAGGGTGATATAACAAGGAGGCAAATCTGCTTAGACCGGACAAGCGTAAGCCCTAAAAGCTACTTTTCAACCCCCATGTGCCGAAATTTTTTTGTACCCACCAGCTCGTGCCGAAGATTGTAATATGGTAAGCCTATCCACTCGCAAACGGAACTTTTGAATTCCGAATGTTATAAAGACGCTACTAGAGCATATCATCAAAGCAAAAAGTCTGAACGTAAATGCTAAAACAATGCACTTGGAATGAAGTCTGTCTGACAGTGAGTCATCATTGCCTTATGTGATCTACGGAACAGACGCAATACGAGAAGAGAACTTCTATTTGAGAACGGTTAAAGTTTTTAGTAGTGTTATATGGCTGTTGGGTTAGTTAAAGTGTAGCTTCCGAACGCTATTCGCAAAATCTTCATGACTCGAGATATTTCGAGTTTCCCCGCCAACATCAACAAGCACAGTCGAAACGATACTTACCGTATGGATTGTTGACAACTCAGGCTTCGCAAAAGCCACATCGATTATACCAACGGACATATATATTTCCTGAGTGCACACTGCAAATTCTTTCATTTTGTGTCACGTGTCGAGTTTGAATAAACAGGTTTTCGCCTTCTAGGAGTGGCAAAGAATTAAATGGTTAAATACTGGAAAAGAATTTGAATCTCACCACTAGCGCACTCTGGTCTGCAACTGAAATCACAAGAAGCGGTTTTCGCTTCAGGCCATGGTGGCTTATCCGACGGCATCATAGATGGCATGACCATTTGCTTCTCTTCCAAAAATCCCGAAACAGCTTTGTCAGCGATAAATACATTTTCCGACATATAAAAAACATATAACGTAAATTTTCTTACATATTAAATTATGTCCTCACAGTTTTCAAAAGATTTTTCCTGTTTGTCTACGAATGTCACGTCACACGGGCTTGCGCTTGTTATTCATCCCGTTCGTGACCTCCTACACTCCGAATAAAACCCCTCCTCAACTAGATATTAGCAGCTCAGTTCGGACTTGTTCTTCCGCTTAGGAGCGTAGGGCTACATGGGCTTAGCTCGCCTTCTTCCTAACCACCGTTCCGTTCCATCATAATGTAATTCTTCTGTCCAGTAAACGTACTATCAATTCGCTATCCTCGGCCGTAAACTCGCTACAGTATAAAAGAAAAGAAAAAAATATCGTATGGAAACTATGATGTAGCCTAAGGACCTGTATGCAATATCGTTCCAAGTTAAATTCTGAAGGCTTTGCGGCTTCTAGTGTCACATCTGAAATCTTCACTGTAGCTGCTAGGCTCCACCATACGCGGTAACGGCAACTTTCTACGTATTGCACTTACAGAGGTACAGTACTTAGTGTACTTGGAGGTTCATTAGGGCACGTCAGGCTTCATGCACAATCACTAAATCTAACGAACTGTAATTCGTCATCATTTTTTAACACTGCATCTTCCTGTCATTCGTGTCGCATCTCATTACTTACCCGCTTTTGTATGTATTGTATTCTAATAATTTACGTACGGAATTTGACGATAGGGACTTAGCTATAGATACTATACTGTCCAACCGTTGTAAATAGTGTATTCAATTCAAGTGATTCTTGTTTCTACATAACAGCGTGTACTATCTGTAATAGTCAGACCTTTGACAGCAAGAAAGATGAAAAGCCTCCTGTTAAAACTTGAACCCTATCCTTTCCAGCACCTCCCGATCACCACACTTGGGTATTTTTTACTCCTCCGCCCAAAAATAAAGAGTGACATCGGAAGATCTTCGGCGAAACGTATTAATTTATTACACTTCTCTAGGTTTTTAACAACTCCCGAACGCGGCAAGCACTGCAATATAAGCTATTGACAGCTTCTATAGAATATTTTCTAAAACGTCCCTTTGATTATTTTGTATCTGACCTATGCTGGATTTATGGGCAACCCTTGGATACGATATTAAAACTTTGTTAAAATCAGAGAAGCAATGTGCGAGGGTCCTCCACACCAGCCTTGATTTTCCTCAAAAACGTGACAGCTTCTCGGCCGTCAATCAAACGATGATCGTATGTCAAAGCGACGTACATCATGGGGCGAATGACCACTTGACCATTGCGAGCTACGGGCCTGTCAAACACTCCATGCATGCCCAAGATGGCTGACTGTGGTGGATTGATGATAGGAGTACCAAAGAGTGATCCAAACACGCCTCCGTTGGAAATGGTGAAGGTACCACCATCCATATCTTCAACAGCTAACGCATTGTTCTTAGCCTTCTCGCCTAGTGCTGCAATGCCCTTTTCAATGTCCGTGTAATCCATGCCTTCCACATTTCGCAAAACAGGCACAACAAGGCCCTAGGAGAAGCACAACTTACTTAAAAACAGCAAGATAAAATGCACGATATTTTCGTACCTTCGGAGTAGCAACTGCTACCGATACATCGACGTAGTCTCTGTAAACAATTTCTTGACCGTCGATAACGGCATTTACAACGGGTTGTCCCACTAGCGCCGCAGCTGCCGCACGCACAAAAGCGGACATAAAACCCAATTTAATACCATACTTCTTGGCGAAGGCTTCGCCGTAGGTTTTTCGCATTTCCATAATATTACTACAGGGAGACAACAAAGATTAAGTGTTATGTCAACCAAAAGCTGGCGTAACAAACCTCATATCAATTTCGTTGAAAGTTGTCAGCATAGCGTTCGTATTCTGAGCATCCTTCAGTCGTTGAGCAATGCGCTGTCTCATGCGATTCATCTTGACACGTTGTTCCGTTCTTGTTCCCGTGATTTCTTTGCTGTAATCAACAGGCGGAAGCTTCACCATAGGAGGGGCTTGGGGAGAAATAGGCGGGATGGGGCGTGGTTCGATTCGGGCTACCGGGATGGAAGAAATGGGAGCTGAAGGAGTAGGGGGAGGAACAGGGGGCGTGGTTGGAATCTCCTGGGGCTTACCGGCCGGGGCAGGAGGCGGGGCCGTAGAGGTCGGTGGCTGAGGGGCCGCAGGGGTAGGTTCCGGGGCGGGTGGAGCTTCAGCAGCCGGCTTCTTAATCGGAGCTCCGCCTACAAGGAAATTTTAGCTATTCCTTCTCTAAGAAAGCAAAACATACCTTTGGCGCTAAGCGAGAAAAGCTTCATGCCGGGCTTAACTGTGGCTCCATCTTCCACGAAGCGTTCTACGATGACTCCAGAAGCAGGCGAAGGAACCGGGATCGAAGTCTAAGCCAAGTCTCATTTAAAACTGCTGTCCAAGCAATTAATTTTTATAACCTTTACCTTATCTGTTTCCACTTCACACACCACTTCGTCTTCAACGACGCTGTCCCCAACAGCTAAAGAGATATTTGATGAGAGAATGCTATACCTAACATCTAGAACTAATACCTTTTTCCCACCTGACATCTCCTTCACTAATGGAGTCCGCGAAAGCGGGAACGCTTACCACAACAGTATCTTGGCCTAAGAAAACCGTTCTAGTTACGTCATTCATTCTTTTAAACTATGACCTTTATGTTATGAATATTACCTAAATAGGATGAAACGTGGAACCGAGTCTTTGGGGTCCAGTAAATGCAAGATCCACCGTACCGAGCCACATTAAACTCATTCTTCCCAGAATTTTCCAAGCTGGCACTGGAAACAATATTGCCACCTAGATAGTACGTAACATTTAAAGCATTGTAAGATTAACGACCAACTGATAATTACTTACCGTTGACCCATTTAGAGAAGTCTCGGCTCTATAGGAAAGAAAACAAAAACCAAACGCATGGGAAATTAACTCCTTACATGTTCTAGACTGATTAAAAATGCATACCTGAATTAGCGCCACATGATTTATCCGTGGGGCAATCTTTGGCAGGTTTTTCAACCCTCTACTTGTTGAGACAAGAAAAACTGCCATTTCGGCTTAGGAAACGAACCGGAAGTTCGTAGAAATGGGACAAACACAATCACAAATTCTGGGCAAGTCCAGCCTCCTTCAGTTACTCGCCGTGGGTGAAGAACTGACAACGCCGCAACTTATTAATGTGCAGAGAGTGCAATTAAAATCATGAAAATAAAAGTCGTGTGTACCAGATTTGTTAAAAATCTATATTTTGCCTTTGTTATTTAAAGGGAATTGTCTATTAATGAATTCAGGTAATGCAATGCTGCATTTCTTTTTTCCGACGTAAATCAAACGTGAACAATTAATAACAAACGTTTTTATACTAATATCCCGAGCTAATACATAGCATGACTGACGTGACTCCGATCTTGGAAAACAGCGAAGGTGGTATGGCATCTTTTAACCGAAGAAAATTTTCTAAAACTTTCTTGTATGCGTACTTTCCCCGTAGATAGCAACCAGGATGACTTGATTTTGAATCAGCAAAGACAAATAGAAAAAGAGGTGACTTATCGTTGCGACGGACGACGATGATCGAATTGTCATTTATAGCAACTATATTTTTTCGTATGAAACATTAGATTGCGGATGCAATCCCCTTTGTGGGTGCCAAAGAACCTGTTGACTGTCTTCTGCAAGAATATGCTAATGACTCCATATACATTGGCAAGGTTAAGCTTCTGTCACAAACATATCGCTTCTTGCGACGTACCAGACCAGATGGCAATTGCTTTTTTCGGGCCTTCGGTTATGCATACTTCGAGCAGCTTTTGAAGGACAAGGAAGATTACGGGCGGTTCCAGGCGCTTGCTGCCAAAAGCAAGGATGCATTAGTAGCACTGGGCTTCCCTAAGTTTACTGTTGAAGACTTCTACGATACAGTAATTGCGAAGTTAGAGCGTATGTGCATTTAGCAAAAAATTTTGGCAGATGAATTCTTGCAGCTTCCATTTTCCGCCAGTGACCGTTACTTTGAAGATTCGTACAGGAGAAATTCACCGGCTCTAAAGCCAAGTTGCAGGAATTCACATAGCAAGATCAGTTAAATGCACATTATGCGGCATTGTCAGTAGCACATGTTAAAAAATAACACGTATGTAATATAGTTTATGGATACGGTGGATAAAATCGGGAAAGGACTCACTCAGGAAGAGCTTCTTGGCATATTTCAAGACCAGGGTCTGTCCGACTACATCGTGGTATACCTCCGTCTGTTGACTTCAGGACAGCTACAAAAAGAACAAGAGTTCTATGCTAACTTCGTCGAAGGCGACCGTACGGTCAAGGAATTTTGTCAACAAGTACTTTGTAGAAATCAGTTGGTTTCTTTCGTACAAGGTTTCCATTTAGGAAGTGGAGCCCATGTTCCGTGAGAGTGACCATATCCACGCTATTGCGTTGAGTTCGGCTCTTGGCGCGGGAGTGCGCATTCTTTACATGGATAGAGGAACCGATCACCAAGTTCCAGCTCACGATTTTCCTGAGGGTCTAAGTCCAAAAGTTAACTTATTGTACAGACCTGGCCACTACGATATTCTATATGCAAAATAATCTTCGTAGTCAAGTACAACTTTGTTGAATGTGAGGAGTGTTTTTGTGTTTTTCTTATTTGTTAATAGAAACGAATTCTTCTTAAACGAAAGGTTTTATTATAACAAGCCAACGGGGTGTAACAACAACAAGAATTGAGCGATTTAGCAAAGGTACCGGGTTGTACAAAATATCCGACCGATAAGTTATACGGAAGAGAGCGCGAGGGTGAAACTTCGACAGGCGGAACAAACCTGTCAACTACGTATGGTACCGCAATGTTTTACCAGTAGTATGGTCGGTAACCGTGGTAGCGAGGACGGTAGCCGTAGAAGCCGCCATAGTAGCGAGGACGATGGTAACCGTAGAATCGCTTGTATTTCCATTCGTCAGAATCCAAATCAGAAGACGAAGAATCGAAGTCATCTTCTGGGCTAGGGGCAGCATACACACAGACAAGAACTACCATTAAGGCAAGAGCGAACTGTCGAAGGAAACATTGAAATTAGAAAAATAGTAAAGTACAGGAATACTTTAAGAGTTTACCAAGAACAGTTTGGAAGACATGATCTACGTCAAGACGTGAGTAGGACTGTACGACGATGTCGAAAGCTGGGATGATTCTGATATTCTCTGAAACCCAACTGTCCTTTTTATAGTGAAAAATAGACCCTTGTGCTCATCTTGAGGGGGAGGTGCACCACTTGAGAAGACTCGGAAGAACCTGTTGGGGAGGTTGCCGTACCATGGTACAGAAGACCTAGGTGGTCATTTCAAATTTCCTTCTTTTACCTGGTGTGTGCAGGTACCAACGACCTTTTTTTGGGGAGTTCGGTACTCCTTCTAGAAGTCACTTTCTTTGTGTCATAACATTTGTAGGAAAACTTAATAGACGGTAACGAATACGCACATAGAGAGGTAAAAATTTCAAGGTTAAAGACATGTTACAGATCAGCAGGCCGTTTGCCGGAAGCAATGGCTACCTAACCCTAATGGCACTTCTATAACGAGCGCAAGACTGTTACATAACTCCTAGCGAGTAAACTTAAATGAAATGTTATATTCGACCTAATGCTGACTGTGCAATCTGTACTGCTCAACTTAAGAAAATCTTCTTGAAAAGTATTTATGTCATCTGATTACTGCAAACTGCACCAGCTTTGATTGCAATTAAGACTGAACTGCGGCAGGAAGTCTTTTCAAGTTAGTTCAGTAAATAATGAAACGAATTCAGTAAAGAATCTATTAACGAAGGCTTGGAAATCGTAACCATGTTAGGAGTGGAGACCCTTAAAAAGTTTTCCGATAGCGAATGCATTCGTCGTATGCTGTCTGCAAAAAGGCAAAAAAACAGAAATGCGTAGAAGGCGTTATTTTTAAGAACAGCAACACACATAAAAAAGGCTGGGTTGGGAAAAACCATGCCAGATCCCATATGCATCTTACAGCGTAAAGTGCAACTTATCTAGCCACAAATTTATGACTCACCTTTTTTGTTCTTCGGGCTATTGCGCACTTCCCGTGCAACATCCCTGTAGTGGTCATTTATTTTACCATGAACTTGGTAGAAAAGAACTCACGCTGGCGTTTCCTGAAGCTGAACTTGTCTTAACCAAAAACAACCAGATCAGGATGACTGGCAATCTTTTCACTCGGGGAAAAGGGACACAACTCACACTTCGCCCGTTTCACAAAGAATGATACTACGAAAACTCGCAGATATTACAATAGAATTAACTTCATGTAATAATTCGCAGTCTGACAGGTTTGACAAACACAAATGATGAATGCCAGAAAATTGTAAGCCTTAAGCGTAATGTAAGTTTTCGCGAAGAAAAACTTCAGGCGAGGTGACTCGTTCAAAAATCTCTGTTAGATCGTACTTTTGCAAGTTGAGATTTTGTGCATAGTCATGAGAAGAGTTAACCTTCTTAGACTACAGTCTTACATTTCTACTCACTTGCTCAGTTATTCTGATCAGTCGAGAAACTGTTTCGTGTTATCCTTAACTAATAGTAGACTGTGTGAAATTTCTGTTCCCGCCATCGAATTTGGCCTTGCGGTGCAATTAGCTAGTAAGGATGACGCAGCAAAATGTGCGCCACGGGTAATCTCGACAAAAGGACGCGCAAGGTAGGCCATTCACACGAAAACCGGAAAATTCTATAGTCGTAAGCTTTAAGTGGCGTTGGAAAATCTCAGCTAAGGAAACAAGGCTCATCAAATCTTACAATTTGAGAAATTTGCCTATACTTCTTTTCATTTTGCGAGATCGCTGCGAGTTATAACGAACCCTCAGAAGTCTCAGAGAATTTATTATGTAGATCGCATTGTACAATACTTGGTGCATTCCTTTTAGGCACACAATATATAATATTCAACTTTGATATGGAGAAAAGATACTATAGTCAGAAAAGTGAACAGCCTCTTAAGATAGAGAACTCTCTAGCTGTTCCATACTATACAAACAAAAGCTTCACACTGTTCGATAAATATTTTAACGACATGATGTCTGCCTATCCTACAACACGTATTATAGCAGATTGTTGCTTCTCGATCTTCTACTTCGCATGAATTTATAGCAGATTTCTGGCAACCGACAGCCTACGTCCTTTTTTCTCCAAAGCTCGAAGTTCAGTCCCAACTGCAAACTGCTCTCTGGGTACTCCTGTCTCACAAAGTTTCCTTGCCTTACTTCTGGACCTCCATACCTTCAAAGTATGGTCGTCAGAAGCCGTGACTAGGATTTCCGGATCTCGCGGATGAAAGGCTACGGAGTTGACAACATCTGTGTGTGGCAAGCGAACTAAAGGTACACCCCAATACCGATGCCAAACCCAGCCATGGCGATCTTCAGCCCCACTCGCCACGAGTTCCTTGGCGACATCCAAAAATATGAAAAAACACTCCTCATTGGACGTAAAAGCTTTATGTGACCTGTGCATGGCTCCCACTTCCTTCATAGTCAACAAATCAATGACGTGAATATCAATTTCTTGGGCGATGGGAGGAGGATGTAAGGGGTCTTCAATGACGTAGCCACGAGGCCAGGGACGGACATTAACGTACAAAAATTTATGATCCGGGGACAAAGCCATTCCTATGATGTGTCCGTGCAGATCAATGACATAATCGACCGGATCGAACAGGTGTGCGACGGATTCATGATTTACCCAATCGGGCTCCACAACAGCTTCGACAGGTTCTTCGACGAGTTCCCGCTCACGCCGTATCTGACGACGTTCAGCTAAACTGAGACCGACTTTGATGCGACGACTAAACGCAAAAGGTGCGACGCGCTTTATGCCAACCTGGTGCGGACTGTACGTCTTTGTACTCATCGTAAAAATCAAATATTTTTCGCGCGAATCTAGCCACTCGAGATCATCGTCGCTTTCGCGGTCGGCGCTTGAGTTTCCGTCTCCATCCTCGCTAATATCCGTGTCTTCTTCATCTTCCTCGTCAGTTTCGGAGCTTTCGGAATTCTCCACGTCAGCTTCGTCGGTACTGCTTTGGTAATTAGAAGTCAAACGTACGGAAGCTTGTCCAAAGTTCCGCGCCAAGGATTCCTCTCGTTCATCCCAGCCCGAAGGCCTGGCAGCAAATCTAAACTCCCTGTGCGAGACGGGGTTTCCTGATCCTTCGTAATCATTCGAGCCTTTTGCTTCGTCGCCAGGGCTTGGTCTTTCAGTACCTGTGGTAATGACGGGACCTAGGCAGTTAGCTACCATAACACTGCGTACGGACGATGCGCTACGATTATAAAATTTGAACATGCGATTCATGACGGAAGTGAACTCCGACTCCGACTCCTGCGAAGCCCTGTTCAGCCATATAGTCGAGCGGGATACGAGATGCCCTAGCCATTGCAATTCTCCGGATAAGAGGTAGCGATCGTTGTACCAAGAGCCGAAAAAATCGTAGGGCTTGTTGACGACTCGGCACTGGAGCTCGAATTCGTCACGAACACTGAAGACAGCAATCTCGCCCGTATTAGATTGGTTACCGAAATGGACTCCTGATACCAGCAGCAAAGTATCGGATTCATTGAACTGCGAGAACTGGGTATACTTCCACGAAAAGTTCTTCATATCGTGGTAGAATTTGATGCGCGAAGGATAACCGGAGTCCCACACCTTCCATAACGACAGAAAGACATCTGAATGAGGTTCCGTTGACAATTTCGGTTAATATGAAAACGACAAGGGTCAGTGAACTCACCAAAACATATCCATCTTTCGAGCAAGTGGCGAAGAGTTTGCCATTGTGCGAAAAATTAACGTGCAGCACTTGATGTGAGTGTCCTTTGAGACATTCTGTTTCAACGACTGGCGTGTGCTGCCAAAGGTGAATATATTCCTTGACCCACGAACTGCTACCTGAATTATGTCACCAGAAATTTGTTAGCTCAGGAAGAAATAACCGAAGACCAAGCTTACCTGGAGGCAAGTCGATTTTCGGATCAATTCCATAATCTCTTATCAAAAGTTTCTTCCATAAGAACTCATCGTATGCTACCCGTCGCCACAATGTGCAAACACCTGCAGCTCGCACTAAGTTCTACACGAGAAAATGTTCGTTTAGAGAACTTCTCCAACACGCAGAGTTTACCTCAGGTGACAAGTACTTAAAAATATGAAGAATCACAGGATCAGGCAGGTACGTCCAAACGCTTCGTTGACTGCCATCTTCAACGTCTTTTTCGTCAAATCCTTCCATTCTGATCTATTCAGAAACTTATACTGACATGTACGCAGATCAACATACGCAGCAATAAACAAACGTACCAAAACAAGGCTATACGACTAGTAAGCCCAAACCCCAATGAGCCCACCCGCCCAAACGAGCCCATTTTCAAATGGGCCCAACCCTTAGTCAAATGAGCCCAGATTTCGTGCGAGTGAGCCCAACTGCGAGTGCGACTGCGCCCAATGTTAGGTTAGTTAGGTTCAACACAGAGGATTTTCCACTTCGACCCTGTCAAAACATCGTGTACTACTGGTGCCTGTTGACTGGGTACGGTACGCAGAACTTTCTGATGTTGCCACAGAGTACCCAGAGAGAGGGTCCCTGTATGAAAGGTTGTGCGAAGTTTTGGGAGCGAAAAGGCCGTCGCAATTGAAGGAGCTATTCAGTGCCAGTTGCTGATTGGCTGAAAGATTAGCCGGTCGGTGCCAGTTACTCATGGAGCTGGAGCTGTTGATAATTCTGAAGCTCTAAAGGGAGCATTTTTGTCTTCCCAAAGGAAACCTTCCTTCCAACTTTCGGAAAAAACTTCCACCGTGGACTTATGCCTTAAGGAAAGCCTCAACCCTCACTCTGGGTACTCTGTGGACATTGCTTACCCGACATGCACAAGTCCCGTAGCAAAATAAAATATAAACTGGTGAGTGTTTCACGAACCATTTCTCGGAAAAATTTAAAAATCATTCTTATAAATTAAATCATTTTATTACATATTTAATAGAACTCGTATGGGATATTTCAGTTCGTTTACCCACGTAACCTTGTAGCTAACTATAGAGCTCAAAGTAAAGTATAAGAACGACAGAAACGACCTGCAGTTCGATAACGGATGTGGGAATCAAGCGAATAGCGGGTTAAAATACTGTATGCATGCGAGATGCTCTTCCGTCTAGTTCTTGACTATATAGCACGCTTTTATATAGCACGGATGGAGGATCAGCCTAAACCACAGAACATTCTCTGTGGTCCTAACCAGTGCAAGAATCCCACCGCAGTCACAGTGTACAGGGTGGCCCGAAAGTCCTATAACACCTAGGTTCTTTTGCCTGTAAAAAAAAAAGTTGCATGAAAAAAAATCGGTGACGCCTGTTTAACATTCAGGACTCATCCCGGCATGTGACCGGGATAGTTGCCATCTTGAGGACCCTTAGGGAACCGCAACAATAAAAAAAAGTCAAACCACTTTCGCTTGCAATTCTCAGTTTATTCAGAAAAATCGTATTTTATTGGTCTAAAACATCAGTATGAGATCTACCGTGATCCCTGCAAAGGAGAATACCACGCAATGTTCTCTGGTTTGCGCTTTTGAGCATTCTGGGGGTCACTTCTTTAAAGACGTCCCGAATAGCATTTTTCAGCTCGTCGGTACATTAACGACGAGCTGAAACATGCTATTCTCCTTTGAAGGGATCACGGTGAATCTCATACTGATGTTTTAGACCAATAAAATACGATTTTTCTGAATAAACTGAGAATTGCAAGCGAAAGTGGTTTGACTTTTTTTTTCATTGTTGCGGTTCCCTAAGCGTCCGCAAGATGGCAACTACCCCGGTCACATGCCGGGATGAGTCCTGAATGTTAAACAGGCGTCACCGATTTTTTTTTATGCAACTTTTTTTTACAGGCAAAAGAACCCAGGTCTTATAGGACTTTCGGGCCACCCTGTAGAATAGGAATGGGCAAATCACAGAGTGTGCATGAAGGTTGGGTTGGGCCAGATTCGAAAATGTCCGGAGCCGAAATGGATCGGACCCGCCTTCATTCATCTTTGGCCGTTAGTTGTAAACAAAAATTGTCGTTCAGCATGTGGTATAAAGTTTTTTAATTGCGAACCACAAATTGCACAGTTATGGATAGCCAAAGGCTTTCGGAGTGAAGTGACTGGCTAAAACTTTATCATGGTAAAAATTATAAAAAATCGTACCTTTTCCTGGGAAACGCTTATTTTGCAAATCTTCCAGGTGAACGACTTCGAGACTTCCAAGTCACACAGAAGTGGCAAGAGCAGTCGCTCACCCTTGTTCATGGAAGGCATCTGGAAACACTTCTGTAGAAATGGCTGCAACATCAGATTACACAAGTTGATCATATTGGTTATAGTCCTTCTAGTCTTGCTGCCTGTCCTCACACATTATTATCTCAGTAAAGTATGTTAAGCATAGCCCGCTTTCAATTTTTTTTCTGATCTCTGCTTATTAAGTTGTACTGTATCCTTTCATTAGGTTAGTGACGATGCCGTCGTCGATGCGTACCATAGCAGATCCAAACTGGAAGCTCTTGATGACGTGACGTACCTCAAAGCTGCGGATTTGAAAATGAGAATCGAAGAATTATTACGCATTAAAGGTAAAATACCTTCAATATTTAAACGACCAATCGACACTGTTCTTGCTCTCTTTACAATATAGCGTCAGTAAACAACGAATTGCGTGAGCTAGAGTACAAACGACAGAAGCTTCAAAACGATTTATCCGCACAGAATCAAAGGCTGGAAGAGCTTAAATCTCTATATACGAAGAAGGAATCTGATTTAGAGAAAGCGAATCTATCTTTAGAACAGGTAAAGCGTACAACATTCTCATACAAGACAATCATGCATAATTGATTTAGGCCAAACTTGCTCAGCAAGAAGTAATCGAAAACCAGAATCCTGCTTTAGCGCCCCCGCGAAGAATATTACCCTCTTTGGACGCGCAGTTATTACCCCCGCCTGCCTTATCGCATTCTTGCACTCTTCCCTTTTGTTTCGAGTACTCTCGGTGTTCGCTGACCTCAGGATTTCCGGTCTATGTTTATCCTTCAAACTATACCCTTTCACAAGGCATCAGTGAGCCTGTCCTAAACGCCATTTTCCAAGCAGTCGGATATAATCCTCATATTACCCAGAATCCTGACATCGCATGTTTGTATATGGTGGTCGTAGGCCCCGAAGTAGCTACCAAAGACTTAACTCAACTGCAATATTGGCGAGGTGATGGAAGAAACCACCTTTTGTTCGCGCCATTAGGAGTGGGGCAAGTTCGTTTCAGAGCCTTTGTAGTTTCAACCAACTTCAGCACCAACATGGGGCACCGACCCAATTTCGACCTGATTATTCCGCCGCTACTCGGGCCCCCTGGCGGCGACACGTGGCAGAACTTGGTACCTGTGACGCCCGCCTTTCGTCCTTATTTGCTTTCTTTCATGGGCAGCTATAATGTTTCTTTAGCAAATGAGATCACTCAAGAAGAAGTCAAACTCCAGAGCATTTTAACAAACTTAGCTACACCCAATAAGGAGCAGTTTTATTTCGATTTCTCTTGTGGCGAACCGTCGTCGTTGGAATATGCTTTATGTGGAACGCCGGAGTCACGGTCAGGTCTCCTCAGACAGTCGACTTTCGTGTTGGTCTTCTCTCCACCAAATCCTGTGATTCAATCCACACCTGCATTCCAAACCAGAATTTTTGAAGCCATAGCCAACGGCGCGGTGCCGGTCCTGGTTGGGCAGTCCGGCGCGTTACCTTTCGCAGATGTGCTGCATTGGGAAAAGGCAGTGGTGATTTTACCCAGACCTCGTCTACCCGAGCTGCACTACATGTTGCGATCCGTTCCCGATCGGGATATTATAGCCCTGCGCCTGCAGGGTCGATTCTTTTGGGAGAAGTATATGGGATCTGTTCAAGCCGTCTTGGATGCCACATTATCCCTCTACAGGCAGCGACTGGGCATTCCACCATTACCGGTATCGGAAGAACCAGCACGTTCCGTTTTTAATGACACCTTTACGGTAAAGTATATTAAAACTTAAGGATTTGGCTTTTTTATTTGTTTCGATTTGTCGTTTTTAGCCCCTCAAAACGGAAATACTGACACCCGACCCTGAAAACGAAGAAAGCTTGGGACCCATTGAACCGCCATTTCCTTCTCCTTCCTTTGGACGCAATCTCTCCAACGTATGGCTACAAGGACAGTCGTTATGGAATCAGTACGGAACGCCTCATCTTCTTTATCCTTACACGCCATGGGATACTGTTCCACCTTCGGAAGCCAAGTTTCTCGGTATGCACTGGCCCGTATTTAACGATTCATTTTCCTGGTCATCGATGCTAATGCTAGTATTTTTAGGTTCTCAGTATGGGTTTCGACCCGTAAACGGTGGTGTTGGGGGCTCGGGTAAAGAATTTAGCATGGCTTTGGGAGGAAACCTTCCCCGGGAGCAATTCACCATTCTTATATTGACATACGAACGCGAAGCCGTTTTGCTTCAATCATTGACGAGATTAAAGGGACTTCCATATCTCCATAAGGTGTTAGTAGTTTGGAACTCGCCCAAGCCTCCGGCTGCCGATTTGCGATGGCCTGATATTGGAGTTCCGATACAAGTGAGTTTCGAGTGCACGTGTGCACAGAAAGTAATTGTTGAGGTTACCGTTTGTAACCGTTTTTGATCTCTTAAGGTGATACGAACGTCACGGAATAGTTTGAATAACCGGTTTTTGCCGTACGAAAGCATCGAGACGGAAGCCATTTTATCCGTGGACGACGATGCCCATTTAAAACACGACGAGATTGTATTTAGCTTCAGGTTTGTTTTCGACCTTCTTAGGCTGCGGTCCCACTAGCCGAAGAACCATGGTTATAATAACCTTTTCTTTGGAAATCGCTGTCCCAGGGATAGGAAAAGTGAGAGATTTCCAAGGAAAAGGTTATAATAACCATGGTTATTCGGCTAGTGGGACCCCAGCCTTAGAAGCATTACTGAAAGAAAGATGTATATATTTTTTATTTTTTTAAATTATACTTTTATATTTTGTAGAGTCTGGCGTGAAAACCGTGATAGAGTAGTAGGCTTTCCGGGAAGGTACCATGCGTGGGATCTCGAAAACAGGGCGTGGCTGTATAACTCGAATTACTCGTGTGAACTTTCCATGGTATTGACGGGGGCGGCTTTTTTCCACAAATATTATGCTTATTTGTATACTTACGTCATGCCGCAAGCCATTCGAGACAAAGTGGACGAATTCATGAATTGTGAGGATATTGCCATGAATTTTCTCGTATCCCACATCACGAGGCTTCCTCCAGTGAAGGTGCAGCACTAGAACCTAATTAAAAACATATCTAATGGATAATCTTTGTCCAGGTTACGTCACGTTGGACTTTCCGGTGCCCGGGTTGTCCGGTCTCGCTTTCGGAAGATGACACGCATTTTCAAGAGCGGCACAAATGCATAAATTTTTTTACAAAGGTAATTGGCAGAGGATATTTTTTATATAATTTCTTATGAACTAAGACGTATAATTTGGGTTGTAGGTTTATGGTTACATGCCATTATTACATACACAATACCGCGTGGATTCGGTGCTATTCAAGACCCGAATTCCGCACGACAAACAAAAGTGTTTTAAATACATTTAAACCCTGACCCCTTTTTTTCATGTACAACGGTGTTAATAACGTTTTATTAAATGTGTTTTTTAAAAACAAATTTTGGGCTTAAATAGTGAACTTAGACAATCGCTCTTTTCCACGGGGCCTCTTGTGTACGGTTACTCGTCTCGTGTCTGGTCACACCTACGCCAAAAACACGATCTTGACATTGAAAAATTAAACCCCACTTTTATTAGCATCAAGTCGGTTACGTCAGCTACTGAAGTCGAGTCTGGCACGATATACAAAACGAAACTTTGTTACTTCGTCTTAGTCCTAAACCAGACTTTAGGCGCTACGCTGGTTAAAAAAAAAATTAAAAATCGTATCTGCGGAAAGCAATCGGGTAAGATCAAGTTAGCGCACAGCGCCATCACACGAATAGTTAAATAACCCTATATATATATATATATATATCAAAGTTCATCATTCATATCGCTCGTAATTCTGTCATCTCCAGCGCACGAAAATACACACTGCATTAACTTAAAAGAAAGTCATCTGGTAAGCCAATGGTAACGGCGCTAGTTGAACTACTGGGCCTAGGCTTTAGGCATCACTGTATTTAAGTTTATTTGAGTTGTTGTCTATTTTTGTTTATGTAATATAATGTAATCTCTGTCATGCGATAGGATCAAGGCAACAGGTGCAAGCCCTCGCGGCCAATTCAGTGAAACAAAGAATAAAAAAAGAATCATCAGACAATGGATTGTCGTTTTAGCGGGGGAAACTTCATAAGTCTTAGTGCTTGTGTTGGATGAAAGGTGGCGTTGATTTTGCCGTTTTTGGTTCGTTCTCGTTTGGTCAGTTGGTATTTTTTGTGATTGTGGGTTTGCTTTCCCTGTAAAAAATTAGACGGCTGCAAGAATGGCAAAAAGTTACGATTATCTGTTCAAACTGTTACTTATTGGAGATTCCGGTGTCGGCAAAACCTGTGTCTTGTTTCGATTCTCTGAAGATGCATTTAACTCCACTTTTATCTCCACAATTGGTAATTTTCTTATCAGGAGTTTCTTTTCCTCGTCTGCATAAAAGGTCTTATTGTGGGGTTGTTTGTTTATTTACTAGGGATCGATTTCAAAATACGAACCATTGAATTGGATGGCAAAAAGATTAAGCTCCAAATCTGGTAGGCTCATATTTTGTGTAACATAAACGACTGTGGTGTTTTGCCAATAAGCCATGGCTCTTGGCTGCGATAGAAACGCACATCCGTCATCCTTGTTTCATTTGTTTATTTAGAAAGCTTAGATCCGTTTGAAATATTCCAGATTAATGTTTGTCTTGCTCTTTCAGGGACACAGCTGGACAAGAGCGTTTCCGAACGATAACGACTGCCTATTATAGAGGAGCAATGGGGATTATGTTGGTTTATGATATTACTAACGAAAAAAGTTTTGATAATATTAAAAACTGGATTCGAAATATCGAAGAACATGCTTCGGCAGACGTCGAAAAAATGATCTTAGGAAACAAGTGTGATATGAACGATCGGCGGCAAGTGTCGAAAGAACGAGGGGAGCAGTTAGCCATTGAATACGGCATCAAGTTTATGGAAACCAGTGCGAAAGCCTCCATTAATGTCGAAGAGGCTTTTTTCACACTGGCCAAAGATATTAAAGCCAAAACGGAAAAGAAACTGGTAAGTTATACCTAAAGATGGGTAACCCATTTCTCTTCAGTTGTTCAAGCGGTCGTTAATGGTACTGTTTTTATCATTCTCTCTATTCTTTTCTTTCCTGCTTACCGTCTGGGATGAACAGAAGGTAATTTTGACGGCTATGTCTTTTTCTTAACGCTGAAGTTTTTTGGGGTTCATTTAACGAAACTTGATGTGTTCTGTCATTTAAACTTCGTGGAATGCGTTAGGTGTCTTATGCATGAATGTGTTTTATCTGGATCTCAAAAATGAAGATGACTCATGCGATTTGTCTTTGCGATAGGACGCCAGTCACCCTCCTAAAGGCGGTCATCAACTCAAATCCAACGAGCCACAAAGGAAATCTCCATCGTGGCTTTCGCGTTGCTCGATTCTATGACACGTTAATCTGCTACCATCTGGGACTTAAAAGAGGGAGGATGAAAAATTGCAACATTATTTCGACAGTGAACATGAGCTATGCCCGAAATTGTCACGCCTCCACTCAAAACTTTGTACGAAACAGGAACTCCTCGATTTGTTTTGTAAATTATCTATACGAGTGTAGGACAAGTTGCTAAACAGAATCGAAAATGAGATCGCACTGATATAGCTACATGGATGGTCATTTTTTAACGTATAAGAACTCATATCAGGCCCCCTAAATTTTGATATTCTTTCGAAACTGGATTTCTTCATATTTTTTTCTTCCTTGTTGAGCTGACAAAGCCATGCGCGTAACCAATTGCCGGTCTCGTTTTGAAATCCCAAACTAATACATTGTACATAAAAGGTGGATTAAAGACGTTTCATTGTTGCATAAATCTTGTTCGTGAAATGAAATCACCCGCCTTGTATTTGTAGCCCGGTCTGCCTGGGGGCGCGCGTTTTTCAGCTTTGAGCGTGGGTTTGTTTTGGTTTTGCACCTTTCTGGAAGCGTTCGGCCATCGTTGATTTTACGATATACGCGTGGTTATAAAGAGAAGCGCGAAGTGATTTAATCGTCATTTTCTTTCGCTACCCTATTTGGCAGGTGCCTCTTCTACGCATTAACCATGCTTAAACTTGGTGACACTTTTCCTAACTTTAAAGCGGAGACAAATGAAGGGCCTATACAATTTCACGACTGGCTGGGCGACTCGTAAGATTTTACAACGTGGCTTACTTATAATGCTTGTGTATATTGTGTTTCTTTATGAACAGGTGGGGACTTTTCTTCTCGCATCCAGCTGACTACACACCAGTTTGTACTACTGAATTGGCACGCTTCGCCAGATTTGCCGCGGAGTTCAAGAAGCGTGGAGTAAAAATCATTGCCTTGTCATGTGATAGTGTGGAATCTCACAGGGGGTGGATTAAGGTAAAAAGATATAGCTAAGTGAGCGTCTCAATGCAGTTAACTTCGAATGTCGTTGCAGGATATCTCGGCGTATGGCAATTTGGGAGGGGATCCTTTCCCATACCCTATCATCGCAGACGAAAAAAGAGAATTAGCCATGCAACTTGGTATGGTAGATCCTGATGAAGTTGGAAAAGACGGTCTGCCCTTAACAGCGCGCGCTGTTTTCGTAATTGCACCCGATAAGAAGCTAAAGCTTTCCATTCTTTACCCAGCCACTACAGGAAGGAATCTAGAGTAAGTAAAGCGCCGTCCTGTGCCATTCAAACTTGTCCATTTAGTCATGGCTTTTATCTTATTAGCGTTACGACCAGGGTTGTGTTCTCGAGACCTGGTCTTGGTCTTAAAAAATTTACCCCAGTCTTGGTCTTGGTATCGATGCCTTGGTCTCGATTTTAAACGTTGAATGAAACGTTTATGCAAGCGGAACTCACTGTAGTTTCAAATTAATTTAGTTCCGTTTTGCAATGTCCAAGTGGCCCTTTCTACCTTTCTAATCCTATTCGTTCTAATCGTTCATTTTGAACGGAGTTCGAGCTATGCTGTGAAAGCTACTTTCGCGGAATTCTGTGGAATTGGCTTCAAATGTGCCTCCTTTCACTACTATAAACAAAACATTCAAAGTATTGAGAATGTTTAGTTCTAATTGAATGCCAAACGGAAATGAAGCGCAAGATTGTTCCAGCAAAAGTTCCCGCTGTCATTGAATTCGGTTTTAAAGACTTGCACTATTGTGACATTTCACGGGAAAAATGGGTGGCGACGTGCAAGTTTTGTGCAACTCAGAAAGATTTAGATACTTCTGGCACGACTTCTACTTTTGTAAGCTTTTTTCAGTTCATATAATTTAATTTTCTGCTGAAAGCTGAGTCTAAGCTACCAATTTTATTTAGGCTAAAAATCTGTAGTTTTTTCTTGTCAAAAACAAGTGCAAAACAGATTAGAATTTCGATACCGGACTTGGTCTCGAGACCGGTCTTTGGTCTCGATAGTTTTTTATCACTATTGTCTTGGTCTTGGTCTCGAAACTTGCGGTCTTGGTATTATCTAGGTCTCTGGAAGTTTCTTCTGGTCTCGGTCTTGTCTTGGTCTCGATAAGGTCGGTCTTGATAACATCCCTGGTTACGACAAATTCCTAATAGTTCTAAGTCTAACAATATGCATGCTAGTCGCAATGTGATTATAGACATGGTTTGTGAAACCCATAAGATTGGTTCAGCGCCAAAAGTGCATAATAGAGGGAGGAGGCTACGGCTAATCCTCACCCAATTAAGCACTGAGAGATTTCGTGAGAAATTACCCACAAACTGACAAACGTATTGTAAATCATATTGCAAAGCGATCGCTTTTCTATATGACTGGCAGCATTAACTGGAGTACAGGTGGTGCAATTAAATCAACTGGTACAAACAGTTGCAATATGCAATAAATAGTAACTCGATTGGAAATGTTTGAAATTTTCAACCGCACGCCCAACTTTTATGGGGCTTACACGCCCTGGTGATACCGTGAAATATCGCCATTCTTTTTTGTCAAGAAGCCTGTTGATATATGTAGCAATCGTAGATGCATTTTCAGCCAAGTTTGTACAGAACGATGATAATAGTCATTGAAATGGTATTTGAAATGAGTTAAGTTAGTTTACGTTAATATATTCATATACGGAACAACGCCGGATAAATAGTCACTTTATATCTCCCCTATTTGCTATAGGATTGCATAAAGAATGCTGGGTCGAGATTTACAAATGTGTTAGTTTAGCTTGCAAAGAAGTCTGAATGTAGCATTAACTCTTTTGTATGCTTGTGATAGATAACGTGTGAGCTTAGAGAATATGTGTGCTAAGAATTTGTCATATTTTACATTATTTTTCATGTTCACTTGTAGTATTCCTTCTGTTTTTCCATTCATAAAATATACCTTTTATTTTTTACAGTGAAATCTTGCGCGTCATTGATTCATTGCAGTTAACATCCCGTTGGAGTGTTGCTACCCCTGCAGATTGGGTGGTAAGATAGTAGACTATTCTGATTGAACTATTTAAACACAATTTCATTTGCGTTACTACTGCGTGTAACAGCAAGGGGATGCGTGCATGATTATGCCCAGTCTTTCAAGAGAAGAAGCGAAGAAGCGATTTCCGGACATGAAAGTTATCGAGGTTCCGTCCGGAAAAGAATACATAAGGACAACTGAGCTACCGAAACCTCCGGCTTAAAAGGACGCTGGTCCAGAATTAAGCATTGCGAACGAGTCATGGTGTGAAGAGAAAAACCATTCCGTGAACCGATAGACTGTGGCACCCAAACATCGTTGAATAGTTCAGCTGATAGATTTTTTCAGTTCCGCTCACCACGAACATGTATTGCAATTTCACTTGGTGCAGTAAAGAGAATTAATCTTGAATCTCATTCGTTGCCGTATATCGTTTGGTGAATTAGACTTGTATTTTTTTCGCTCTGGGACACTATTTACAAACGGTTGAGATACAGAAACCTTACGAATTGTTAGAGAACAGTTATTAATTTAGTTTTGCTACGTACATGTTTTTTTGTCACTAGAAATGACCGTCACCGTGAAAGACTATGAAATGCTATGCGTATTTTCGTTTCATTGCCACTTTTGATTCGTCAGCCTGAATGGTAGTTTTGAAAATGTAGGTTAACAGTTTAATAGTTTCATGCCTAAACCCGGGTTAACTAATCCTTCGTATAATGGGTGGTTCAAAGCGCCGTGAGTATTGTAACCAAACTGGTTCGCGTAGTTGTAGCTGTGTTCAGTGCCAGCGGCCGTGGAAATGGCATGGGCTTTATTTTCCTGTTTAACGGAGCTCGAGTTGCTTTTGCCGGCGTCTTTGCTTCTATCGTATTGGGAGTGTTTATGGTTCACTACACTAGTGTCCATTGCATGGTCTTTGGCATCAAGGTGGTCTTTGGCGGTTAAACTTGCCACAGAATTGGAAGTTGTGGCGCTGGGGACGGAGATTCCCAATCCCGGTCCCGTAAGCGGTCCTTTCGGCTTTCGCTTTCTTGTTTGGATCCCGTCTTTTCGCATAGCGAGAGGCCGGTTCACACCATGCAACTTATGATACAAACCACAAGCATTGCACACAGGCTCGCCGTCATTATTGCGGCGCCATAACGTAGTCGTCGTTGTTCCACAATTGGTGCAACACAACCCCAGACGCCGAGAAGCACTCTAGAGGAGACACAAAAGCTTTAGTTAGACACTTGAGAAAGTTCTCTTCTTTTTCTTGAGAAAAGAAAAAATACATTCTAAGCCTACTTCAAGCCTGGGAACGGTCGTCATATTTGTTTAGTATGCTAAGCATTGTGACATAAATGGCTCAAGTATTTCGTGACGGAGAGTCTGAAAAACTTACAAGACGCCGAGGTGGTTTGATAAGAGGTCGATTCATTCCATTCATTCGATGGTATAGTCCACAAGCATTGCACAGAAAGTGGCCAGTTCCATCTCGGCGCCACAAGGGCGTCGACAAGGCTCCACAGTTGACACATTCGCGTCCTTCCAGGTATGCGCTTTCGTCTGCAACATAAATAGGTCTAATTAACGATACAAAGAGAGATAAAAATTTGGTTGAGGGTCTTAAGGATTGAAACGAAAGGAACGAAACATTTTAACGGTAATTCTGTGACCTAAGACACGCAGCCTTCTGGAAAGAGGTGGAATACATTCTCAGTAATGGGGGAGGGAGTAGCAGCAATTGTGTAGGGAAATTGTGTACAATGGTTGGTGGAAGCGTCTTGTGTGTAGGCATAACCACTTGACTTGGTAAGCGCCAGAGTTCCCCTTTTATTGAGATAATGTAGTCTGACCTATGTGTCGGTACATTTCTTGCGGCGCCTTTGTAAAGCAAAACATGTTGTCTTCCTTTCTGGTCTGATTTTTCCAGCCCTTTTAAGAAAGCACTAGCAGGCAAAGGTGGTTTGGGTTGTAGACCACGGTTGCACTTACCTAATTAATCTTGGGGGCTTTCGGTCTTGTTCTTTTTCCGAGTTTTCCTTGCCATCTTTTTTATATGTATACAATAACGAAATCCTTAAGTGATGAGCCGCCGAAAAAATGCAGGACACGGGAAATCAATTGTGCGTCTGTCAGTACAAGAAACGGACTCGTGATACATGCGTCCTGGCATGGGATGTAGGACCCGGAGCTGCTTGCCAAACGAGTGTCCCATTGGGATTCGCTTTTAGTGGTTAATGGAAATGTTGAAACGTGAAAGGGTAGCGTTTTTTACTGACGAACGGTGCACCGAACCGGTTCCGTGGGCTTTTAACTGATCCATTTATGATTATTCTGATACGCTTCCGATAAGGCATGATAAGTAGGAATCAGTGTCTTTCTTGGCGTGCCTTCTGCTATGCAAGGAATCTAATTATGCACAGGGGGTTGGTAAGCCAAAGTTTCAAACTACTAGTTTTGTCTCTCTATTGTTCGTAATCTTGTTAGCCTGCTGTAGTCGACTCGAGCCGTTTGGCATACTTGGTGTGCACTCTTGATTTATCCCGAAAAAAAAGAGCGTGGACTACATTTATCCCGGCTATACATTTCTTAAGCGCGTACCTCGCAGGTTAAAAGGAAGTCGGTGTCGAAATCAGGATAAGCATCTGTCATAAATCACGACAGCACTCAGACGATGGCATAGGGGCACAAGCAAAATGACGAGCGAAACAACCGGATCCCGCTTTTTGATTTCCACGTCTCCCAGGCCGGGGCTCGAAAAGAAAACGACCCACGTAGTCCGTATCTGAGTGCAGACAATTGGTTCGAAGTCGCAATAACCCAGCCTATCTCGCTTGTATTGCTTAGGCATTGTGGTCAGTGTCTGCCATTTCTCTTTTCGGCTACCCAAGCGCGGGAGAGTGAGCGACAGACCCTTTTAAGTTGACGTCATGAATCTAGCCTGCTCCCTACTTCCCCAAAAAGCCATATGACTTGTCTCAGGGGCAAAAACTGAAAACCATTGACGCCATCCGACAAAGACGGTTTGGGAGGAAAAAACAAATACCTGATAGGATGATGTTACATTTTGGGTGATCTGTCTGCAGTTTACCTCTTATTGTAGTTCTCTAATAAAGCTGCCGTTACATGTGTTTCTGCCAGGATGACTGAATTTGCACATTTAATGTTGGGGAGCATGTAATAGCTTTTTTTTCCCTACAGGAGCTGTTCTAAGTCAAAATGAGACAAGGCAGACGCAGGTGCTCCTGTTTACCATCTTGCTATAATGGTAAAATAGTGTGAGCCTGCTTGGAGCGTTGTAAGGAAAATGGCTTTGAATGCCGATGCAAAAGACGTTTTGCACCATGCATGGTGTGTGTCTCAAGACGACAGGCTCGAAGAGGCTGGATTTAGTGGATGACGGACGACCTGCGTCTCTGTGACGCCAAAACCACTTAAAACCCGCGACTGCAGGCATCCTCTAGGTTGAAAGTTTCGAAGTTCAGCGTGCGATTGAATTCACGTCACTATCTATCCGTTTAAAAGAATTGTATTTCTTGAGCGTAGCCTTCCAGCGTACTCTACAGTAAATTTTGTTCTGACGAACTTTTTTATCTGAATACTGAATTGTTCGGTATATCTGAAATGAAATGCTGCACAACAGAGACATCCTCTGTGTTACGCCGAGCAAATTTTTTTTATAATACTGGTCTAAACTCAGTGACCGAATTAAACTTCTTGAGGCTCATTTACCTTAATTTACAAATGAAAAGACTTGGACCCATCGTATACCTACGTGTAAGGTTAACCGCGAATGCATGTTTGTGTTGCATATATTAAAGATAGCTTCGTTCGGTTTCCGTTACTAATCGTTGGCGATATGAAAGGTAAAACGCGACAAGTGTACGCTTTATCTATAGACAAAGGTGTAAATTATTTTAGTCGTGCAAAAGTATTGCTGAAAATATGTATAAAAATCCATAGGTTTTAGAGGTATACAAAGCATTTCATTAAGTGTCTGTAAAAATATTTGTAAAGTTTACTATGCTGATGAATGGTTCTTTCCGTTCTTTAAAATACAGAAATTGATTAAGCAAGCTAACATGAACGTACAGTACGTACAGTACATGTCCAACAGTGAGCTCCATTTCAGGGCAGGTACATTTTCCGCATTTTTTGACGAGTGTGCAGAATATGTTTTAGTTATTTTGCGTATAGTGCTCGGATACATAATAATACAGTTTCGGTATGGAAACGAATCACAATTCAGAAAGGCCACCTCAGTCCACCAAGAGCAAAAAAGGCTTAATTATTGAACTAGTATGCCAGGCCCATATTTACAAGATTAGTGACTCTTAATATGCGCAAAATTATAACTAATATATGCTTAAAACTTCATTAGAATGAACAATCCTGAGCAACACTTTTGCGCTTAAACTTCGTTGTCTGCCTTTTATTATTAACAGCGATTGGTTGAAGCTTCAATTCCCATCCACACTTAATGAAGGTAGATTAGCCTCACGAAGTTAAATTAAACCTGTACGGTTTGCGAAGTTCAGGTTTTGGCTCAGTACATTTCGTAGGCTAGGTCCTGTCAACTCTTTGACAGCAACCGACAATCCACTGTAAGTAGGCTTTAATATATAACGTAACGAGATTTTACTGTATAAGAATGTTGATGACTGAGTTTCATGCAAAACTGTAAGAATGGTTCTTGGTAACAAGTTAAGACACCGGCGAATGTGTTTGCTGGGTAAGGAAAACAAGATTTTTCGTAATGGCAACTAGCTGTCGGTATACAAGTTATTTGTAGTATGAGTTGCGAGAACAAGACCCCAAGTTTATGTGTTTGCAAATAGTTACCATAAGAGGGTGTATGGTGCTGGAAGCCCTGCAAGCCGACGCTGGTCCAATGGTTGGAGACGTTTTGCGTGTTGCCGTGATGGTAAGCGGAGTATCCGAGTCCCGCGCTCTGCAAACCGAAGGAGGCAGCGGCAACTGCGGCGGCCGAGTTGGGCCCGTCGCGGCTTGTCCCGCTGGCCGCATTGGCGAAAGGGTATCGTAAAGTTGGATGAGGATGACCATAAGCACTTGCTGTGTGGTATTGGGGGGATTGAACACTATGGTGTTGTATAGCTATATCCGACGCACTGACACCTGCCTTCGTCATCCAGGTATGACTAGGATGGGGATGGTGACTGGATACGGCGTGACTACTTATTGCCATCGAAGGTGGCATTTGAACTTGCACGGAAGAACCACTCTGCGGGACCAAAGGTCGCGCAGATAAACTACAGCCCCCCATGTAGAGCGAATGAGCCATGGGAGCCATCTGAGGATAGTCTGTCCCCGCATTCATATTGTTGCCCATATTCTGAAACATTTTTGCTCGTCGAAATGTAGGGACCCGGTTTCTGCTGCCTAGAAGGACAAGTGCTTTGAATTGGAGGAAACATATTTACTGCACTCAATCTCGTTAAAAATCCAGCCAAGGAGAAGGTTCCGTTTTGAATGCGCAGCACTTGCGTAACAATAGAAAGATTGCATCGCATGTTTTAGCGTGGGTACGCGACCTGTTTAGCACTCGAGGGAAATACAATTCGCCTTGAGGCCTATCTGGAACTAAGCATCTTCTTTGGCTCAACTTTTCTAACGAGTACATGTGAATATAATTACAAAATTTGTTAGAAAGGTTAGTGTGCGTTTTGTAGCATGCAAAATTTATGTGTGAAATATAGCGCTTGGCCTTATAAGCTTTCAAAGGCGTCGCATGGGTTTCTGCCATGCATCTGACTGTTGTGGAGAGGGGCAATCCATAGTGTCTCCATTACGGCGTCTGAGTATGTGACTTGAGTATGTGTGCCTGACCTTTACACCTCGAGTGAATACGTCTCACTTGCCAATTAAGCAGGCTTTCTAACTGTGTGTGCCGTTAAGTCTTTATACACCGCGAAGTGTAGCATATGGAAATCTCATCTCTATGTGGAGACCACGAAACTAGTTTATGAAGACTAAGGGGTTAGGTTTCGAGGGATTGTGCTGTACACACATGAGCTCATCTGTTTTTAACAAGCTCAGGTCAATGCAACCCTTCTAAATACTTCATCAGGGGCCATCCTACCGAAAGGAGACCGACGCCGTAACGAGCACACGACACGGCGCAAGGAATTCTCTCTACCTAAAATTTCTCAAGTCTTTGCCAGGGAGGCCATCTTGAGTGAGAAGACGTTCTGCAATACCACTTTGGATCCAAGAAACTGCCTTTCTTATCTTTCCTGTTTGCCCAAGATGTAACTTGACGCGAAAAAGGTATTTTTCAGCTTCCACTCCCGCATTGCTGAGGAAAGGAAGGCGCGGTTCGTCACTACACTTCCGCAAAATCATTTCCCATAGCGCTTATTTTCCTACATTTCTAGCTTTAGGCACTTGGCAAGAATCCGTAACCAACAGCCCTCAAATCCTACCAACGTTGGCTCATATATCCGACAGCGCAAATGAAGAAAAGATCAACAATTGCAAGACTCGGATTGAGGGAAATCTGCTTACCAGAAAGCAGCAAAAATGCTATTGAATACATTCCCAGCTGGAGCTGGTATGGGTGCTGTACGTGTGTGCTTTGAGGGAGAGGGTAGTGCGGGGTGGATTCGATAAACGCCAAACATCATTTTATGACGTTGACAACACAATTCAGACGACATACTATGTCTATCACAGAAACTCCTACATCTGATGGCGTAAAACAAAGCGCCGGTGCTCGTTCCCCTGACTTACTTTGATTTTCAGAGGAATTGCCTAGAATCCTAAAATGGATTATTTGACCACCATCCTCACTTGTCCATCAGGGTAATCTCCAGCTAATAGCCCTATCTATCACAGGTTATCCGGTTGTTATCGGTCGCGTGCCGACACATTCCCTGTGTTGTGGTTGAGACTCGGTAAGTTTGCTGTATGCACATGCTAAAGGGATAGACCTCCCTTTTCCGTGCAAACCATCAGTCCCGAGAGGAACCTCTTCTGCATATCAAGGCAAAGCAGCAGCAAGAGATAATTATAACGATTTCCTGTCAAAAGGTTAACTGGATCTCGTTTCATTTAGGTACTCCACCGATATGTTTTGGTCCTCGCTCGTTTTCCCCGGTTTCTTTCTACAATTAAGTCATTTTTCATTCAGACGCTTTTTGGAGTCTCTTTCAAGCCGCAATTGTCAAACTCGGCGAGCCGGGGAAGGAACCCTGAGCTCCCAATTAAATAGGGTTAAGTTTGGGGGCTTTTATTGTTTTCTACACATGCTCACAAGCTTAAAAATCCACAAGATTTGGAAAGGGGGAAGCTGCAAGGTTTTATATCTGCATGTCCGCGGCTCTCTAATTAGTTAAGGGTGTCAGATTCACCGCCTCATCTTGTCGGTAGCAGTGGTCTTGGGGCCTTCCCTTCTCTCACTTCCGAGTTTAACTGCCTTAGCAAGAAACCCGAGTCGGGTAAAGCAATTTCAGATAAAAAAGAGGGAAGTTATGTTTTCTGCTGTGCGCTTGGTATGAATGTGCAACACCCTTTAGAAGGGGGAAAAAAATAAGGGTTATACTTCCCTAGACGCGAGTTAATGAAGCTGTACGTCGTTTACATTACACTAGGCTTCGTAACTTCATCTTCTAAGGTAGAGATTGACGAGATAGTTTGGCTGAAAGTCAGAAGCCCGTGTCAGCAAGGCACGCCTCCCGTGCAATTTGCTGACGAACAAAAATAGAAATGTTGCACCCAGGGGCAAGTCATCTTAAGCTTTGCACCTGTACGGTTTCAGCAGCCTTTCTCGCTTTGGTGCATTCTTTACTAAGCATGTAGGTAGAAAGTTTCAGAAAACAAGCGAACGTTGAAAGACTCACGATATGGGTTGTTTCTTAACGCATAAAACTAGCTTTGTTGTTTCTGAGGTAACGACTTAGAGTTATTCGGTAGGATTTAACAAATACAGTGCACTTCAATAATGTATTAAACGGAAAAATCTAAGGAAGATTTGCACATTGGTCTCTAAGGTCAGAAATTTCTAAGCCGCTCGTTACTGGCTTTGGGTTTTTCGCGTTTTGAAGTTAAGAGTTATAGAAGCAAAGGAAGTAGGCTATTCTCTTCGCACAATCCTCGAAAGTTTACGGGGTCATTTGCATTATTCACAGTACTCCGCATTCCTTGCTTGATGGCATGGATCATTTGTCAGCGACCGGCGGACACAAGCTCCTGGACGCTGTCGAACTTTTGCAGTTCTCTTGACTTCGGTCTTGTGAAGTTGTTCAGCTTCTTGAATGCAAAAGATCAATAGGGTACGTTTAAGGGATATGTGAGCTTCCTGCACCTACTACTTCACACACTGTCTTCCAAAGTCGTCTGTGGAAGCCTCCTATTTTACCTCCCTAACCGAAATTTACTAGTAGACGAAGCGAGAAATGAGACGACAGTAATGATGGATTGTTAGTTCGGGCGACAGTTTCTTTCCGTTGCTTTGGAACTACTGTGTCCCGTGACTCTATTAATTATCCCAAAATGGCAAAAATTCACACACTTAATGAAGACTACATGAAATAGCGGAACTAGTTGGTTACCGCCTTCATCACTAGTCGGATTACGAGTCTTTTTGGGAACGCGCTTTGAAAGTTCTTTTGAATTGCAACAGCACATGCCGCTCCTTGATCAAATACGAAAATTTCTTCTTCTTATACGGAGTAAAATTTCAATTAACTGTAATATATGTCCTGTAGGACCGTCCAGACTATCAGAAATAATCAGGATAACTGACTATCGAAGAAAACACTTGTCAGGAAAAGTACGCATATACCAATACAGAATTCTTCTCGTGCACATTACGAGGACGTCTGCTTTCCTTGGCTTATTTTGTGGGGAAAAATCCTATAACTATTTTCATCCAGTATGGGAAACGGGTTCTCAATCTGATACGTTTTATTTCATCAATCAAGAACACGGAACAGACTTAATGTTCGCAGTTCTTGAATTCGCGCGGGTTTGCGTATTCGCTGATCGCGGATTAAGTATCCGATAGCTGATAATCAAGGACTCGCTTCTGCTATTCATCTCGATTTAAATTCGTCTAATTCTTTTGTGTAATGAGTGCCGGTAAGTCCCTGAATCGCAGTTGTTGCAGTGAATGCTGGTATTCTCTGAAATCTAATTGCTGCACCGAGTGCTGGAAAAAAACACGAGAATACCCAAGGCTCTTTAGCGGTTGCACTTGCTGTACGTCGCTTTGTCAACTTTTTTCGCTATCTGACGTCGGGAAACCTGAAGTCTGTCAACTACAGTAGCTACCTGAATGCCATTCCCACCGTTCTTTTAATTTGCAATGAAAAAGTGAATAATCCATTATGGGTTGAACTACAAAATCAACTATCGGGACATTGGAAGCCGCGACAGCCTGCAGGCAATTACGTTTATATATCGAGTATTCTGCCCGCATTAATCCTAGCCATGGTTATCTCAAATGATTCGCACTGCAATAAAGGTCGGCGTTTATACAAATGCTGTAACGAAAAACCCACAACAAGCCAATAACACTCATGTCCGAACTTTTTCTACTTAGCTCTAAAAGTTAGTTGGTAGTCGACGGGAAATGTACTTTTTTGGCTAACGGTATTACAGTAGATATCCAATTTTTGTGAACCTAGATAGTTGGAGCTTTCGGTTGTATGGATTGCCGTAAGAAAATTCAATTTTTAGCGAGAGAGGCGTCTTTACTTTTGGGCTCAAAATTAATCCCTATTGAATAGAGCGTACTTCATTTATGATCCCACAAAAGGTGATTCAAGTGCACTTGCGGCAGCAACATTGGCAACTTTTTCTTCGTTATGAATTCGCACATCAAACCGAAGTTTTCTAGAACATTTCTGTCGACTTCGGTTGATTTTCTATTTTCTTTTACTTTTCAGCCGCTCCCGGATCCAAACTAGTTGACAAATTTGGAGTTCTACTGCACGCAAATTACGGTACTGCAGTACTGTTTTGCATGCATGCTAGATAACTTCATGCAAGATCCAAGGATTTCTTACCGTCAAATTCCCAGTTATAGGCCTTTTCAAATAATTGAAAGTTTGCCGTTTTGTGCCAACACTTCGTTATTCCGTAGGTGATACGTTCTGCAATTGTGGTGTAGTTTGATTAACTCACTGATACTAGTCTTAGTACTAAAAAACAACGCATAGGTACTGGACAGTGCGCTTGTCTGTTCAATAACCGCCTCCTGTGCACTACACACGCACGACTGCTCTCTTGAGATTTGACACCATATTCAAAAAGCTTATTTTCCCACATGGCTTCGTTACCTCCTCCAGAAGCAGGGGAGGAGCTAGTTACAGTCATTAAGTATACCCTTAGCGTGACGATTGGGGATCCGAGGGATGTGCTGCACGCGTCTATTGGCCATGTAGAGGTTGACTGGAAGGATATTCACATGCTTAGCATCCAATCCTCCTGCCCTAAGTCACCTGGATGAAACTCCATACGCAGCAACGAAGGCTCAAGACGCAGTCAAAGGTGCATAGTTGTACAAAGCACCCTTAACATGCTTGGCTTCTTGTTGATGAGTTTCCAGATTGGCACCTTACAAGTCATTTACGTTGGCTATGTCAGTTTTCGAAAATAGATTTTTTTTGTTTCCATTTTTATTTGTTTTACACATTTTTTTCTCTCTGGCGGAACGTTAGGTACATGTTAAGTTATTGAAATACGAAATATAAGACCACTGGGATCAGGGTTGCTACTTTTAGCGTGGACGCCAATCTTTTTCGCAAAACGTCCCAAATTGTTTGGCTTGGTGTCGCTGCTCAATGGCACGAGCCGTGATGGGGAAATGCTCCGTTTGCATGTGCCAAGCTCATGACAAGCACTTCGAAAACGATTAAAGAAAGGCTCTGAAGAAGGAACCAAATCATTAGGATTGGTGCCCTGTCCTGTCTGAAAGAAAAAGTCATTGCCAGCTCCCTTAATGAGCTTTTATTTCACCACAATTTATACATTGCACTTTGGCTTCATTTTCTTTTGTCAGTCATTTTCCTGATAATAAGCTGCACATGCACAGACTAGGTAAAACTCGCATTTAAAGCTGTCACTGCTCGTGAATCAAATACTCAAATGGTCATTTTTTAATCTACTCATTTGCACTGGATGCTGCCCGCTAGACACCTAATAATCCTGATTTTCACTGTTGCCGTTTGGCAAAGTTGGCGTGTAAAGGATAACCGAGACTAGACCTGAGCAATATTTTTGGAAATTTGGCAGTAATTCCCCTTTTGATTCAAAATGTATAGGAACGTTAACACTAATTAGGTGCAGAATTAATCATGATTTCATTCGTCGTCTCGAAGTAATGGCTTTCCGTGTAGGGGTGACGCACGTGGCAAAGTGACCGTCAGGGCTGAATCTAGCGGAGGTAAACTGCAATTTTTTTTACATTAATAATTGCTGCTTCGTTGATTATGCATTTACTTGCTAATGTGTCTGTTGAGCATGGTACTGGAGGGTAAGGTTAAAGGTGACGGTATGCCTGTATGGGCTCGGTTACCGTTCCCGGGGCTCATGGTAAGGCCCTCCATATTAGTAACCGCAGGAGTGTAATGAATTACAGCCGACGCGCCAGGTGAAACACTCATTTGCATACCAGCGTTTAAGTCATGGACGTGTGCCATTTCGGATTTCAAGTCAAAGGTTGGAGCAGCAGTCTTGGAACCTATTTCGTGGGGGTTCATGGAAGTCTTAATCAACTTGTCAACATTCGCGTGAATAGAGATTTTTCGGTTCGGGGGTATATACCTGCGCTTTTCGATGGCTTGTCATTCGTGTTCGAACTCTTGGGTTTGCGCTTACGAGTTTGGATTCCGTCTTTCTTCATGGCTAGTGGGCGGTTTACCTGCCGAGGGTAAATAAAAAATACACAATAAATCAACGAAGGTCTTGGCATTCAGGTGAAGGCAGAATTGTTATTCGCATGTAGAAGGTGTGTTTTCAAATGCCCGGAAAAAGCTGGAATTAAGAAGCCACCCGCACACTTTTGTTCACAAACAAAAAAGCTAGTATGTGTGTGCTGTCTTCTGGGTATCCCTAAGCATCGTCCGGTTATGGATGGCCTTTGCGTAGGCAACATGGGAACCCACTTTGGCTCTTAAAAGTGACGTCGACCGCTTGGTCAACCCCATCGCTCAGGTATAGTGCCTTTATAGCATGAAGTGTGATACTGCTTGAGAGTCTCCCTACTTTTTAAGCTTTTCCACTGTAATATGGTGCCGTATAACCAAAAGCATAGGGTCGCGGCTGAAAAGAAAGGTCTGTTTGGATATTCTCGAGCCATCGTTTCATGATGGAGTAATTAGCCGGCAGTCCGGAAGACGATGCCATCCGTCGATATGGAAAAGCCGCACCGAATCCCGAAGACTGCTTAGACATGCAAATGAGGTGTAGCGACGCCAACAAAGGTATATGTAACTGGCCCACCCCAGTGCCAATGGACAGACAAAACCACGATAGAGGACAAGTACTTGAAAGGTTTCTTTTACCAAACGCTTTTTTTTCTTTTATAGTTGGTTCTTTTTAAGTAGCCCTATGAAAAAAAAGCTTTCTAAATGACTTTTTTCTTCGCTCTAGTATAACTCGGTGACATTCCAGGTATGATGGATGGACAGAAGTTTCAGCGATAGAAGCACGGCGCAGTACAATGAAATACGAGTCGGGTTTGCCTTCCTTACCCCGTGCAGTTTGAAGTACAACCCGCATGCGTTACAAACGGGTTCGCCTTGCGCATTACGCCGCCATAATGTTGTCGTCGATGTGTTACAGTTGGAGCAAGTCAATCCAGCGCGGCGGTTACCAGGCTATGAAAATGGAGGAAAAATTATGAAGGAATGATCCAATGTACAGATGTGCGTACATATAGGGCATTTTAGTACTGATTTCTTCTCCGAACTTTTTAATTCTTTTAACAAGCATAAAATGGCCGAGATTACAATGACGTACAGCTAAACTAGTAGGAGGCCGTTTAGGCGGTTGGCTGCGTAATAAAGGACGATTTATGCCATTCATTCGGTTGTACAACCCACAAGCGTTGCATAAATAGTGTCCCGTGCCATCTCGACGCCAGAGCGGAGTTGAAACCGTTCCACAGTTGACACACTCTCGTCCTTCCAAATACGGCAAATCCTCTAGAGAAAGACAGTAACAAATGCAAATAAGACGGCAGGCTTTTCACAACTGAGAGGCTTACCTGGTTCAACCTTGCGGTAATTTTCACCGCCGTACATAATCGTACTATCTCCATAAACAGTACTCCAGGATGCATTAGACAGAGAATATTGGTAATTGGTTGCGTAGCCAGATGCGGTTGAGTTTCCTCCACCACTTACGCTATTGGGATGATGGCTCAACATCGAAGGTAAGGGTTTGATATCGCCAGCTCCCGTGCCGGACTCAAGGTTCAGAATATGCGGCGTATTATAGTTGCCAAAGTTGACGGAACCGTAGTCTACGGTAGCGATAGGCGCGCTGTGCCAATTGAGACTGTCACTGCGGCTAGTGGACACCGGAGACTGGGAATTCATGTTGAAATAATTCGGCGTCGCTGGGTAAACTTCATAAGAAGTCGGTGACATGGCGGTGTACACTTGCGCGCCACCTCCGTGTTGCCTGGAATTGAAGATGAATGTTTCTTTGGAATGGAGGGGCGCTTCCAATTTGGAATTAAAAGCTAGAGGCTGCTTCACTTGGAAATAGCCCGGGTCTGGGGAGTTCAGCGTTCCGCCACCATGCACCGCCAGTGTCTGATGGGCCCCTCCGTAAGCAGAATAGTTTAAAAGATGACTGCCAGATGTCGGGTTATTCACAAAAGTAACGCCGGAACCGTCCGCTGTCTCGAGGCCATTCAACAAGGCGGCCGACATGGGATCCGCTGATAATGGGTTGTAATGCCGCGGACTGGAGTGATGTTGAGACTCTGAAGGGTGAACGGCATTATTCAGCGTCTTGAGACTGATTTCTGTAAGCTCGCCGGCGTCGTTCGTTCCCGTGGCTTCGTTATACGTTGGCGGAGAATGACCAGTTCCATCGGCTGTATTCAGGTTGTAGCGTTGGTAGCGGGTATTGGGATACATTTCTGGATTGGGCATGTCTATGTCGGCATGACGAGTGACGTGAAGAGTAATCAGCTCCTCTCGATGACTGCGGTGAAGGGGCTGGCCTTCAAGGATGTCGCTGCTCGGGTAATGGTGCAGCTCTTGCCGATTGGGATCGTCGCCCTCTGCGATCGAGACGTACCGTACTTGGAAGTCATCGTTCATTCCCTCGTCAGCGTGTAGTGCTGGTCGAACGGGAAAACTGGGCAGCGGAGATGAGGCGTTACCACCGACGTGCTCTTGATGCTCGCGGTGCAAGGCTTCTTCTTGAGCAGCGATGCTACCTTGCTGTTCAAAATACGCGCGCAAAGTGTGACGCGAATCAGCTTCGCTCATGGGATCGTAGCGATTAAGGGATTGCTGCTGGTCGGTATTGTCAGCTTGAGACATATCTAGCGCTGTATAGTTATTTCGATTGGGATCTAAGGTATCCTGGGCTAAGTCATTGGCAGTAGCATAAGAATAATCCTGGGGTATGGGCTCGTGTTGCGGCTCTTGACGAGTGTTAAGTTGTGTTTCACTGGCATGTTGTTCCTGTTGACGTTGCTGCTCTTCAGCGGTAGTAATGGTACTAACTTGGTGACTAGAGATGATGTTAGGAGTCATGCGAATGTCGGTGGGTGAATTGCCGGGTTCCTTGAGGTGGCTTTTATGGGAACGTTCGTTATCAGCAGGTTGGGGGCTTGACGAACCTCCGTCTTGTATTAAGGAGTTAGCCTCTTGCGGCGACTTCATATCTCAAGACAATTTAGGGGACAAGATGGCGACGGCAGTTTGGAAACCTATCTAAGACATGAAATAAGGAGCAAAAGGTAAGAAAAGTTGATTGGGAAGGTTATGAACGTGTGTTAATAGTTGTTAGGCTACAATCTGCAAGGCAATGATAGTCCTATCCAGGAATATGGAGACGCCGATAACACCCCGTGATAACTGTTAACTTATATAGGCGAATCACACATACGCAGCTTGCCTTTACCTTCTTGTTGGCCACATCGCCAGTTAACTCCTAGTTTTCAAATTTTGCAGTCTGAACGTTGATTTTAAAGTTGCCTCGTTGAAGAAAATTACCCTGGGAGTGCGATTTCTGGGGAAGCCAACCTACACGCTGTTCTACTTTTCAGAGGAGTCTCTTCAACGGGAAAATTTGGCTAGTGGAACATTGTGGGTGTGTCTAGGTGCGAAAGGAAACTAGTCAAGAAAACCTCTTGGACATCGGAAGCGGAAGACGCCGTAAGAAAGTGAAAAGAGTTACTAAGGGATGTGTATTTGGCACGGAAAAGTGACCTGTACCAACCTCTGGCCGGAAGTTACGAAGACTGTAAACCTAAAATTTACTTTGCATAAACTGGAGGCACTTGGCTTAACGCTAGTTCTCCGAAACTCGAACGAAGCGATCTTTTGTCGTTGCAAATTGGTAGAGGTAACTACGAGTAAATAATTACAGTGGGGCTGAACAACGGAATCGTATATCTCTGAGGTGTATAGATCCTATTCGCACTTAATGATTATATAGGTAGATTTCCTATCTTCACAGGCCCGATGGCTTGGTCTAGGGCAGATGATATGCAACCAGATAGAAATATCACAAGTGGCTTACCTGCGTCAGCCGAAAAAGCAGCAGCAACCGATATCACACGAGATAGCCCTTAGCTCACAAAAGAGACTGTCATGTCCCCAGCACGGCGGCCGTAGCTCACGGGGTCCTCGCACCTGAATGCGCCTTTCATACCGCCCATTAGTGTACGAGCAAAAGCCCGGACTCTTGGAGTAGGACGGACCACCAGGGTTCATGAATCATATGCAACCGGTGCAGTTTTGCTCGCCTCCTCCGTGAGGTTGTTGCGTGCTCTGTTTTTCGACTGCAAGGTACCTTAGAGAACCTTCGCAGCTGTCGTTTTGCCGCCAGAAAATTAAACTTAATCCTCCGCTAATTGAGAATCTGAGAATTGACTTACACTAGGCGGGAAACATGATGATAATAACACAGTAAAACCTAAAATACTCGTCGTTGATTTTCAGCCGAGTTTCGAGTTGTTTTACATCCTTAACATTTACAAAATTATGCGGCGTTTGTCGAGATTGGTCTCTTAAGTTTGTTCTTGGACAAAAACGCTGACAGGAATTTTTGTGTCTAGAGGACAAGCGCCAGACCTGACAGCAATTCGATTTTTTTTAAATAAACATAGACACAGAAACTTTTCGTTTGTATACTTATCCTCTTTATTGCTCTTCTTGAAGTCGGCTTGTTATTGTTTCCAGAATTTTGTTAAAGTGAACAAATCATATTGTCTTTATTTTTCCAAGAAATTGACTGAATTCCAAGAAAAAATAATTTGGAAGGTTAAAGCTAGTTTTATTGAGTACGTTAAGCGTTAGGGAAGAGTAAGGGCCTTTGGCTTGCGGAATTGTTGGCTAAACGGGAAAAATTTTGTTCAGCAGCGCTTATCTAGAGCAAAAGTTTTTAGTTTTGACGGACGTTTCACGCAAAGGTCGCGAACCGGCGCAGGCGGAGGGCGTAGGAGCGGGGTGGCGAGGAGTAAGAAGGGTGAAAGACTTTTGCCGTGGTCTTATTTTTCTTATCACAATGTCAAGACAGACCCGGAGTTTCTTATCAACCTGGTAAACTGAGCGCTAAACATGTACATACAACAATGCCTTCACCTTATGGAGCGTGTGTGCACTTTCCAGTACCACTAATCCATATGGTGATTTGGAGGGTCGCCTGGACAAACGACGGCCGGATGGCGCGCCAATTGGTTGGCCAAAATATTTGGACTGAATCAACGGTTTCAGTCTGTTAGAAAGTTACTACAACCTCTGCCCCTTTTCCATGTTGAAAAGTAAATTTTGCTTAATTGCGCGCTAGCAATATTTTTCTGGGAATTTAGCTTGTGTGGCAAGTGAACTTTGAAGTGGTCTTATTTAACCGCGTCAGTCTAATTTTTTTCAGACTTAGTTATCACACAGAGCTGTGTAAAACTCTGATAAGTAATCTCGATACCTTGACAACCACATCGGGGAAAAAGTCAAGTCGTCTCAGTTCATAGTCCCCGTTACTGAACTCATTTTCGAAGGTACGTCGCCAAGTTAAAACAACGGCGAAGTTAAAACAACGGTCTCGCGAAGTAAATTTTTAAGTTATGTATTCTTGGAAATAAACTTGCAATAGCACAAAACCACTTATAAAACTTGTTTGTCAAACATGCATTACACTTTACAAGACAGGAACAGCATATTAAGCAACTCGCAATGGCGAATTCACAGTACCGTATTGTCTTTTGGAATGCCCAGAAAGTCTTTGGTATCTATAAGCTGTATATGCCCTAGATTCCGTTTCATGAAAACCGACAAAAAAAAAATATCACAAACATCTACGAACGTTCTGTATAATAAAACAGCTACATTTCCCGACTGAAATGTCCTACTTTCGTCAGAATTTCAGTTCGGCTACGTATCTATAACCACTAGAAGCACTCGTGTCAAGACTAAGGGTCATGACCCATAATTGTCAAAAAACCTAAATTTTCCTTAACAAATTAAACAATTCTACAACACTTGGCACTTGAGATATCGAAATGATAGGTATCTTTGCAAGGCACCGTCCATGGTAAGTAAATGCCTATGTACAGTTACAAACATGCCTATTTACTGCTATAGTTCTTTAACCTTCTTATGTTTGAGCCATGGGAAGACTAAAGCGGGCATCACCATCTATCAGGCTAACGCCAATCCCAGAAGTCGTCATCATGATACGAGAAGGGTACGAGTGATTGGTGGAAGCACCATACGGAGATTCGGCGTACGCGTACGAGCCGGCGTTAACAAAGTCTTCCTTGCTGTACGGTGGGTAGGACTCGTCGCTGGAAGGACGTTGCGGTGACAAGGAATAGGGATTCGAGTTATTCATAGAAGTTGTGTAGGACGGTGAACGGTTGTAAAACGTACTGTCGGGACTTTGCTGTTGTCTGAAATTAAAGGGCGAGTTCAACTCGGAGCGGTAATGAGGCGAAGGCGTCGGAATTGGCGAATTGTTAAAGACCGAGGAGTTGTTAGTGATGGACAGGTTCGAGTTCATGCTGGGCTCGGTTTTTATGACAATCCCTTCATGAGGCGTTGTGGACATCTTGGCGGGTAACGTCCCGTTTGACAATGAATCCATTTTAGGCGATCCTCCTTTCGGTTTTCGCTTACGGGTCTGGATACTGTCTTTCTTCATGGCCAATGGACGATTCACGCCGTGTAATTTGAAGTAGAGGCCGCATGCGTTGCACACAGTGTCGCCTTGTGAGTTGCGACGCCACAAAGAAGTTGTAACGGTCGAGCAGTTGGAACAGCACAAGCCGATGCGCCGGGAAGTGGACTGCGAATCAAAAAGAGAAGACAAGGATGGCATTATGAAACTCTTTGATTTGTATTAATGTCTTGTTTACCAAACGTCTTGCCGGTTTCACTAGCGGTCGGTTCATGCCATTCATGCGGTGGTAAAGACCACATGCGTTACACAAAAAGTGTCCAGTGCCGTCTCGCCGCCATAAGGGCGTTGACAACGCTCCGCAATTAACGCATTCTCTGCCTTCCGAATAATCGTTGTCCTCTAGAAACATATGACAAAAAGTGCTCAGCAATGACAAGTCCAAAGCGTAGCTCTGCGCAGGAAAACACAAGCTCCAGCTCTCCTTTCCATTTTCTAAAACTACAACGTGAATTTGAGAAATTAAAAAAAGCTGTCCTTTCACGACATTAACCTTTGACCTTCGGATGATAGGCGTTTGCTCGGTGTAAGCCACAGTTTGACGTACCACCGAATGCGCTTTCTGCTTATGCAAATGAGCAGACCTATAAATCAGCCTCATTACGAGCTCTTTGATAACCCCCTTGCACCAGTGAACCTTGACTCGGAGCTTTTTTTTTTATTTATTTATTCTCTGTTTGGATTTTCGTATGCATCTTACAACGCAAAGAAATACTCTTCGCAACGAAAAATGGACATTTGACACGAGCCCACACGCGCCGCCAGAAGCTCCGAGATGAGTTTTCAACGTTCAAGTTCAAACAAGTCGATGCTTGGCGGTCCTCGGTAATCCAGCAATTACTTGCATGAAGTAAAGTGGATCTCGGGTCTCTATGCAAACTTGGAAAAATCCAGGGGTTCTAGTTTCTTTACGCTCAGCTTTCAACTTGTTTGGAAAATGGAGCGACAAGCTATGGATCTATTTACGGGGCAAACTTTTGGGGTTTTTAAATTTCGGGAATCTGCGATGGGTACCGAGTCCAGTCCCCATATGGGAATGATACTTGGAAAAAAGATCCTGGCCATTGTTTGGACAAGTGCCCCTTCCAAAAACCTTGGCCTCCATACTTGGCGACCCTGCTTGATTTGGCATGACCTGGCTTGACCCTTCTAGAACTAATTTGCTCATTTGAGTCCAAATTACTTGAACCAAAAGTGATGTCGCCACCTCATGGGGAAACCACTATGGCCGTAAATATTCGTCGGTTACACGAAATAGGTACAGTTCACAAGTAATCTTCGCCCCCTCAAAAAAAAGGAACACATTTTAAAAGTTAATAATGTTCGTTATAACGCTGACCATCGTATTATACATCTGGAAAGGATAACCCTTCCTTTTTAAATTGCGGGCTGTAAATCTTCTCCACTCAAATAGCCAACGCAGCGCGGCTTTACTTAGCTGCATCTCTTAGAGAACTGTTTTTAAGCTCTGTTTTACGCTATACATCTAAAAGCTGTCCGTGAAGATTGATCTACTCAGCATTCTTTACAAACGTTACTTTCTGTAATTTCAACTGCGAGGTTGTTTGAGGAGACAGTATGATTATTTTTCGGTGGTTGGCAACTTAATCATACTTGACCCGTAACGGCGACCTGCGTGGGTATGCTTATTGCTTTGCAAACACAGCTGACTAGCGCGAAGGGGCTCTTTAAAAAAAAAAAATAGGAACTCACCAACAAACGGTCCCATGCCTAGCCTCCGCGGATTAAATTGAAGGATCGACGCGGCCGACATGGGTAAGGACGGCACCGAGGCGCCGCTAGCATTCTGACCGTACCCGTATTGTCCATGCGTCGAAGCGGTCGAGTCATACGATGACCACGTTGGGGTGGAAGCAAGGTCATACGAGTTCATGGCATTTCGCGCTAGCAAGGACGAGTACCGGTTGCTAGCCGTCGCGTTGGACAATTTTTCTGGATCACTTTGAGCATTTACTAGGGGAAAACAAACGTTGGCTCGCAAAAGTCCTTAGCTTTTGTCTTTTCGGGTACACTTACCAGCATTCCACGATTGAGCTTCTGTATTGTTGCCAGGGTTAGTAGCGAAGTACGATGAACGGCCAGGGCTGAAAAGGACAGAGAAGCTTGATCTTAGTGACGGCCAATGAGGGAAGACTTTTGAGGAGCACACGTTCGATGATCAAAACAAAGGAAACCAAAAACTTGGGAGGATTTATCACGTGCGCGTTAAACCTCAAACTGAACCAACCCTCAACCTTCTTTTTTTCGGTAGGATAACGGCAGTGAATATTTCACAATAAAGATATTAAACCTGGTGGTAGCCTGGTTTGTATTTTCTTTCGAAGTATTGACTGTTTGAAATTGCAGATGATGTACGACGCAATGGTATGAAGCAGTTTAGATACTAGCGCAAGGGTGAAATAGCTTTTATGTTCCAGCTTACTAGGAGTACGCGTTGCTGGGGTAAAAACTACCCGTGGTCGACACATGTTCGTTTTCGGGCTGGTTTATGAGCCCTGTGTGATGAAAGCCTTGTTGGGTGTGAAGACTGGGATGATGAGAGGTGCCCGTATTGCACGAGTCCATAAGGGACATGCCAGATATTGAAGAGTACATCCCCGACGCAGCGGTTAATGTCGGAGGCAGTTCTTCAGGTAGACCTGCCTGGTGCTCTGACGAATCCAGCAGGTTTAATTCCGTTTCCAGCGAATCAGGTGCAGCGTCGATACTAGGACTCGCTGAGGCATCAGTGGTACAGGAGCCCAGTCGCTCCTCCTGTAAAAATTGCAAAACAGATCGAATTGTCAGTGTCAAAAGTTTCAAACTTGTGGGACAACTGTACACAAACCCATAAATATTTAAAAATCTTGTAAGACGCTTTTGAAAGATTGCTCCCCCCCCCCTTTACCCAAAAATTTTTAAGAGGTCTATGCGCCTGGGCTGGTTGGGAGGCTTTCTAGAATTTCGTGACGAACTTGACCTCTGATCTTCCACAAATCTGGCCTGCTTTATGTAAAACTGTTGCTAGCCTAAACGCGACGTCTGTAATGCACGGGCGAGACGACGCCTCATTTCAAAACCTTGTACATTTTGTTAACGGTTACATATTCTTCCGTTTCCATTTTGAATTGACGAGAGGACGATATGGACGACTTACCGCGGATAACTGAGTCACGTACATGTGGTGTGACTGGTCTTCTTCGGGATTGACAGGGTCGAAATTTGCTTCGGGAAGGTGATTTTCAGGTTCCTGAGATGGTTCACAAACACTAGGGAACACTTTGAACGGCAATTCGAGTTCGGAAACCTCCGCCAGTTCAACTGCGGAAGGTACCGAATTGGACCTCATCCCTACGTGGAAACCTGGTGACTTCGGGTCATGCGTTGGCGAATTGGGAGCAGAACTTGCATGTCTTTGTTGGAACTCCATGGTCAATTTGACAATGATAAGCGGTGTGGAAACGAAGAACAAAACTAGGCTCTAACCAACAGCGAAGTCAAGTGTGCGATATGAGCCATGCACCCGCACTAATCTTGGAGCTTCCTCGACTTGTCGAAACAGACTGACTAGGTGGACGACTGACTGGCAACTTGACTTTCGAGTTGGATGGGTTGAAGGCAGAAGAGGATTTTTTGACCGAGTTTTGGCATGAGGTTTGCTTGTGGTTTGCTGAGTGGGTAGGAGCTGCCGAGGGACCGAAGAAGGGGCGGATGGAAGACATCCTCTTCATTGCCACTGCCGGGGCTAGGGGAACTCTTGATTTCCCGCCCCACACTTAGTAGTCTCGTGCTTAAAATCAGCTCTGTTTTCAGTGTCAACAAGTCCATAGGAGTTTTGTCGTAGACTTCTACATGGAACCATGCGGTATTGTTTCACTGTCTTGAAACTGTTGTGCGTGGTTTCCGTTTTATTACACACCGTTTTTTCTTTCTCCAGGGGGAATTTTTCAGGCACATCCCCAATTAAAACCGAGCATTTAATACAGCGTGTACTTTCAGTTGAGAATCTACTGACTGAGGTAGCTATGATACACAGATTGAAAACTGGATAAATAAGTTGCGGTTGGTACAACGGGTAAAGGGAAAGGATATGTGGGTGACCAAAGGAAACTTTGGCTTTGGGAAGTTGGAATTTTGGGGCTTTTTTGTCACATATTCGGGTAAGTTTTCCTTGAAAGCTTTTTCCAAGGTAGCGTGCTAACTGCTCTTTATTTAAAAGAGTTGCTAGAGTTAATTTGCCGTAATTATTGTTTCGTATATAACCTTAAAAGCGTATGACAGGAAGAAAGCATTCAGAAGAGATCGTACTGATTGTGATTTATGAACACTCAGAATGCACTTTAACATACGTCTTCCCAGGGATTTATTATAGTAATAATTGCTACGGGAAGAGTTATGTTACTCGAAGACCACTACGGCGTTAGTGATTTCAGCTTATCTGCGTTTGCAGTTTTCCTGCTTACGCACATTCTGCTCTATAAAGGCGGTGTGCATTTCAACCCCCGCCCCTTCCTCTTCCCTAAAGCTTATCAGGAGAAAACATGCATCCAAACGCCTCTTTTTCTTTAGACGACCTTCTAATTTCTTTACTGTTACGTTTTTCGTGTTTTCACGACTTATGTATACGTAGAATTCAAGAATACAGAGTTTCCACTTAAACTGTGTAATGGTTTATTTGAACGGACATGTTCTTTTATATAGTACGATGTATTAGACAGTAAACACGTGGCACATTTTGGCAAGTAAAATACATATGAGCTTGCTTTCAACTGATGTGTTGTGTTACGAAACATCGCACTCGCTGTAGATCTTTCCGGCACACACCATAAGAAAGCTAATGCACATATTGCTACACGGAGATTGTGTAAGCAGGAAGGAAGGGCTAGGTGAGTTTACCTATTGCGAATGGAGGTCTACCCCGCTACTTCCGTTTTCAAGTCCAGTCGAAGTGTGCGGAAAGACTTCCTCTTTGGTGACAATATGTCTACCTAAGCAAATTCTTGATCACTCTTTTGTAGGGCACACAGGCCTACTTGTTACCCAGTTAAAACGAGGACGGAAAGAGTGGTACAGGCAAGGTTTGAATCGACGAGTTTACATTGGTCCTTGTAAGTCGTACAATTTTGGGAAAACGTACTTATGCCTTCAGACAGCTTAGTATATGTAACGGTTTTGAGAAAACTAGGAAGACCAACGAAATGAAAACAGAACTGGATGTATGTTGAAAGAAGTGTCGTTTATGGCAAATACAAAATTATTGTCTTCAAATTGAACGCTGTACTGTATGTTGTTCGAGGTGCTTTTGGCTTGAAGAAGTTAAGACTACGTAATTAATTTATTTATTGCTTTTTAGATACGTTGATAACGATTTTTCCTCCCATAGGACACCCACTGAAGTTAAAACTTGCTTAGTTGGGCTTAAACGACCAACACATGGTCTTGATTGAATAAAAATTGTTAGCAGAGCGTGGTTTCGATCCACGGACCTCTGGGTTATGGGCCCAGCACGCTTCCACTGCGCCACTCTGCTGTGATATGTACGTATTCCCTGTACCTATATATACGTCAGAGTTCCCTGACAATTCTAAAGAAGGCGGAGTCTACTATATTTTCCACGTGCAGTTTGTGTGTGCCTAGGAAGCGCTGTGTTTTCATGTCCCGCTACAAATTTAGAATTTGGAGGACGGTAATTCGCTGAAGATTAACTAATTTGTACAGTAAATTTATTATTACTTCTCCTAAACCGTCCTTGCTCTCCCCATACACCAGAAAATCATAAAGCTTCAGCCATTGTCAGCTCAGCTAAAAGTTTGTACAGATCTTAACACTTGCACGCAAGTCTAGCAAACTGAAATGCTATCACTCAACGGACCATTTTGGGTAAATATCGTCCTCGATACTGTTTTGGATTATGCGATTTATTTAGTAACTTTCTTGCATTTCACATGACAGTCGTTCCAAAATGCCCAAACCTATGTGTGCACTGTTGTGGCGTTCCACTGCATAGCCGTCTTATTTGGGGCACCGTTTTTTACGTAAGACCGTATAGTGTTGATTTAAAGTCGTACTAAAAACACGTAATATTTTTCAGGCAAATTCCTTATACTGCTGGATTCGCAATGCTGATGGCCTCTCTTATCGTCATTCCAATGATGAGGACACGTGAATTGGCACTGCTGGACATGCTTGAAATATTATTCGGGTATATCAAGTCCTTTTACTTCATTCGCAAGATTATTCCTAGGCTAGGATAACTTTAAAGAAAGTGGTAGCTCGGCCATTTTCTGGTTACGCACACCTTTGCACTCAGAAATACTTGCGTACGCCCGGAAAAGAAAACGAGTGGTCCTTACTAAAGTATTGGCACAAGGAAGCAGGCTAAATGCTTCAGAAATGCTCCCTAGGCACATATGGGCATTGTGAGTCCCAAGAACGCAGATAAGATTACGTCAAGGGCATTGAAAAACAAGTATTAGAAAGTAGAGCAACACCTAGCCCGCGAGACCCTTCTTCCCGTATTAGACCTTTCGTGTTCGTAAGTGATGCAATTTGAAAGAAAAAATGCACATAGCCTCATAGGAAAACACTTAATGAATTCTCTTGACAAACAGTTTGCACTGTATATATTATTCAAAAGTTTCTACAGTCTACCTTACGTCAAAATGAACGGTACGGCACCCAATTGGGCGCTTATTGTGTTTCGTGGCCCTCGATGTCCTAGAAGTTGGACAGTCCTGCCTTGTAGAATACGCGAATCCGAAATTGAGAAAATCTTATAAAATGATTAAAAAAACTTTCTTATATGGTAACTAATCTATGCACTGTGACAATTTCGATGCCTAGTGTCGAATTTACGTAACCACCATGAATTCGTCAAATGACTGAACGAATAAACTTAAATAATTTTACCATGGAACGGAACTAGTCAAGCTCAAATTTCAAATTTGTTGAGGTCTCTTCATGTCATGCAAACACTAAAGTCAAGATAATTAGTAAATTAAAGTCAACTACACGAACAGGATTAAGATTATCAATGGTGTTTAAGACAAAATGTCTAAACTAAGACGAAAATACGAACATTTTTTACTTATCTTTCGTAGGAACTTCGTTCACTTGTTTATAAAGAGCCATCAACAAAATAAATAAGCAACCGAACCAACCTTGTGTACTGAAAACTAGTTAAGAAAGACTGAAACTAGTTGTCGTGTGCACCCGTACGATATTCTAACATAACACCTAACCATTTCTCCCATCTTTTACATTTGAAACAACAAAATGCGAAAGTATTGTGTTAGTTTCCCATCAGTAGCTCGGCTGTTATTTGTAAAACAGAAATGTGTCTTCACTTAGGATGATTAGGAACTTGTTTCACTGATCCAGATCCGCCGTTTAGACCAACTTTTTATTTTTTGTTTATTTATTATTATTATTTTTTTCCTTTTTGAAATGACAATTTTGGACAGCGAAAGACAATTCTTTAGCGACAAACTCAATCGCGACCAACTGCGAGCGCTTCTCACGATTGTCGGTGCTTGGCTAGGTGCCTTTGTAATTCCTCTTGACTGGGACAGACCTTGGCAGGTATATATTGCAGTTTTGGTGAGGCTGTCTTGGTAATCTCGAAAACTCGTACTTATTTCGCCCAACTCACCTTAGGAGTGGCCCATACCATGTTGTGTAGGAGCTGTCCTAGGGACAACCGTTTTCTACCTCCACATGTATGTCAAAGGTTTTCTGCCATCGAGGTTGTCAAAACGATTGTAATCGACGTGAAAGCGTTTTTTGGAGTAATAAACACTTATTGTAATATTTGCTCACAACGATTGCTGGAATAGGCGATTATAAAGTTTTTTTTCATCTAACCAATAATTCGTTAACAAGAAAATTCTGTTGAAATGGGGGACGGGCACAAACGAAGCTGATATATATACAGAATTGCTTTTGCAAAAGAGAACAAACAGACGATTTGATTCACTAATCTCACTATGATAAAACAATTTGGTATCCAAGTAGATCCGATTTTTTTGGAAAGTTCAATGCATTCTGGAAGTTGTCGATTGCAAAGGCTCGTTTGTTTCAAAATATTGCTGGCTCATTTTTTACCACTTCGTTCGGACGTTACATCTTTGGTAAGTGACTTAGTTAAGTGATTTGTTCAATGTTTCCGTTAGAGTAGTTTTCGATTTTCCGTCCAATTTTTAGCGTGTTCTCTTCCTTGTCCACTGTCAAATCACTCAGAGTGGGATCTAAGAGTTTGATTCCACATCACAGCAGCTTGATTTACGAGTTGATATTGAGGGTAGATAGGCGTGATACCATGAAAGTACGGGCCGCCTGAAAATGTTGGGAAACCGTAAGACTTGCCTTGTGAGCCCGCAAGTAATTGGTGGCATTTATTTTGTCAAGCAATAGGAGATGACTGATGCTATCGTATCTTATTAAAGATAGCGTCCTCACTGGACCATGCATCTTTTTTAGGCAGGAAGCAGAGAAGGATAGCGTCAATTGAATTTCAGGCAATCAATCAAAACCCAATTAGCAGGCGGCGGGATCCTTTTTGCTGGAAAAGGGGACAATGGCTCGGATGCTTTTCATGGAAGTCTGAAGTTTATAGAAGGATGAATAAAGTCAAATAAAAATACGGCATACGAAGAAACATTTGTCATGAACCAAGCAGATAAATTTCATATAAAATGTTCAAGGTTCGGCGTTTGGCGGAGCAAAAAAAGATCGAGAAAGGGCGGGATTTAGGGGTGGAATTTCCGGTGTACCTTTTTTTTACTTCCACTGAGGATTTCCTTGTACATGTCAGAACGAAGGTATCTGGAGTAGCTGTCACTTCGCATGAGATGGTATACATGGGCCTGAATTGCCAAAAAAAAAGACGCTTAGAAACCGCTCATCGAATCATTATTGACAGTGACTTTTACCGCAGCTCTGTCAAAGGTCCATCGATCCGGGTTCTCCATCGCTACACGTGTAGCTTCGTGTGATTTGGAATCGACATTGACAGGGCAAGTGGCATCCGAGGCCAAGAACTCAGCCCAGATATCCCGGGCTCGGTGAACCACATGCGATTGTGGGAGCATCTTGAGTCCTTGCACAGCTTCCCAGAATCTAGGAAGACCAAAGGGGAGTCAAACCGTGTTATGGAGTTGGTGTTCCTTTTGATACAAACGCCGTCCTCACTTGAGATTTTCGCTACTGAATTCCTTTTCTAAGAATTTGACAAAGTGGTCGTGGCCAACAGGATCCTTAAGTAACTCTTGGAGGCTGAAACCCCATCGCCTGACTCGCTTAGCTTGAATTTCTTTGCTAAAAAGGACGTTAAAAGCAACACTCGAGCGAACATTAATGAGTTTTACCCTTGTTTGTCCTGTTCCCAAAAATCCACCGTGTCTGACACCCAAGGATTCGACGGATCTGCTGTCGTCAAAACCGGGTCGTACTCCACGTATTGCTCGAAATAGCTTATAAACCTGAAAGGAAAGTTGGTATGCCACTCGGAGTAAAGCGTGCTCGTGCCGTGAGCCAATGCAATTTAGTTGTCCGAACTTACGATTCTGCAACTTTGGAAACCTTCGTATTCGTTCGCGCTAATCGCTTTCGAAGTCCCTCAATGTCCTTCTGGGCTAGGGTGACTGGGTTCACTTCAGGGTCTTGATCACCTAACGAAGGAGATACGCGGCCACCGGCCACTCCTATTGACAAATGACGCGTGCTCTTGATTGGACGGTGCATTCGGCAAGCTTTTTTTATGTCCATTTCGGTTGTGTTAACGCAGCCGGGCTAGGAAGTGAACCATGGTCTATGAGGTCATTCCGAGTTTGGGGGTATTTTATCTCGAGTTACTTACCACAGGGCGGTGAACGTCCCAAAATGCCCGTTCTTGGCTGTCGAGGACTTTGCGCTCCAATTTGTCTCGCTTCTTGTCGACGCGGGATTGGGCTTCCGCTTGCATGAAAATGAATTCCCATTTACGGGAAAACATTTTTTGCAAGCGAGCAAGGTTCTCGGCTTCGTAATCAGCCAACTCCAACCGCGCTTTGTTTTGCATTGTTCGCTTGCACAAGTAGACGGCTAGAAAAGGAGAAGGCTGGAGCGTCAGAAAAAAAAAATTGGGAAGTATAAAGACGAGTGAGACTACTTTACCGTAATCTGTGTTCTCCGGTTCCCAACAGTTGGATGGCCAAAAGTATGGAGTCTATAGGAAAAGGAGACCACCATTAATTAAGTTGTTGATTCTTTTTTAGTAGATAGGTATTGTCCTAGACATGTACTTGGAACCTGTAGAGCGTACCGTCGTTTTTCACCGTCAGAACGTGATCTTCTACTGGGAAAAAGTAGCCGTGGGCCGCCATGAGATGAGCCAAATGCAAAGCTTCCGCTAACAAGGAACCCGAGTTAGACCAATTAAGAACCTGAATCTCACGGAGAACAACTTTTCGGGGAGTTTGTTTGTCATTTTCTACAAAACGTGAAGACTAGCTTTGAACTACGCATTTCACAAAGTCGTGTTGTGTTAAATTTAGCCGGCTACGAGCTTAGCTTACACTGCCAATCAGGCAACAAAAGTTCATCTCCGCAAGTGTTGTGTAATCCTACGTATTTGCATAATTTAGCAGTTTAGTTGCGCAAACAAACTTATGGAAAGTAGGCTTATCGTACGCTTAACTCATTCTTAGCCCGTTTTCATTCACGCCAGGGAGCTGAAGTCGAAAAATTGAAAAGAAGTCATGAGCTCACTTACTTTGATCGCTCACATCCAAGTTCTTCGTCATCCATAATACGAGGTCACTTCCTAAAACAATACCGGCTTAATATACTGTACGTTTGTGTTTCTCTTTGTTGGTATTTTACCACTAAATACGGAAGGTATTTTGTTCATGAAGGTTTTGACGGTGCGTACCGGCACTCCTGCTGTGTCGTCTTGCATTCGTTCGATAATTTGCTCCATCTTGTACATAATACAAGGTTTTATTGTATTAGGCTAGTCGATACTGGTATGTGTTATTATTCTGTTCTACCTTTCGATACACTAGGTGATTAGGGGTCTCCTCCAGGTGGTAGTTGGTTATGTTGGTGGATTTTCCCATATTTAACGCAGATCCGGTGTTGGATTGCCCATTGGAAACAGCGGCTGCTGCTGTTATACTTTCAGGAGCATTGCTCGAAGTATTCGTGTTACTTTTGGTGGATTCTGCACTACGCGGCCGCTCCGTGCTCATACTGCCCATACCGAGACAAGGGCAATCTTCACGGTCACTGATGGAAGCCCAGCGCTACATCCATGCAGGATGGAAAATCAATAGAAAGAAGGACGTCTAATAGAAGTAGGAAAACGCGGTGCACGCTTTTACTAGTACAACGTATGCACCATAACCAAAATGCGTTTGCACCATCTATCATGTTTCTTGCTCTTCGCCTTTCATTAATATTCATAACATCGAGCGGTTCCCAAACAATTTTCACGTGTACAACAAGATTAACGTTTGCTGATTCTGCACTCTTCTTCTTTTTTTCCTCCTTTGGGTTGACTTCTGTTAAAGTTTTCCGTTTACTTCGTGCAAGTTAGGGTTATATTAAGGGGAGATGGCTTCATCGATTGATCATTGATCGCCCTTGTCTTCTTCCCTCACCACGACACCGCCACGGCTCCAGACCCCGCGAAGCCAAGCTGGACTAAATTCCCCTTTCTTGTCACAACTGCAGCATCTTACTTTATAATAGCTTAATGTACAGAACAGAACTCGCCTGCTCAAGGCTACATGTAAACAAAAGCTTTAAGCGGCCCGGGCCTTATGCGTTAAGTCTGGATAATTAAATGCCAATACAGAGAGCCGACATTCGTTAGGTTGACGGGTTGTTTTTACGGTCATTACCTGTTCACAGCCGAACGGAGCAAATGCGAGTCGACAGCGAAGACTTATTCGGCGAGATTGCTTTGAAGGAGTCGTCGATGTGGCGCATGTAGGAGGGGGCCAAGCCAACGGACCCCGTCCACGACACAATAACGGAATGACAAACTGGGCCAGAATGGTAGGCTCTCTTCACAGTTTTTTAGTTCTTCTGTAAGTAATGGCGATATTTCTTTTATTAACTCCACTTTCTCGCTATCCAGCGTTTTGAATAATTGGACGAATGAATCGAAACGAAACCACGAATCTCTTACCATTAGAATTTAAAAAATCAATGTTCAACCCAAAAAAATAAACTTCGGAGTAAAACAAAGAAAAGAGGAAAGGAATAGGGAATGAACGATCACTGTGTGACTATTTTGTGCTGTACTGTACGTTAAATGCCGCTGCGTTCGCATTACACGCATTATATACATAGGGTCGAACTTTTTCTTGATTTGGCCGTATGCGCGGCAAGTCTAATTTTAGCAAAGCCCTTCAAACTGGACCGTCTCTGAGAATTAACGCCGAGGGCATAGCAAAAGCCACGAAATGAGCGTGAAAAATCAAAAGGAACAGCACGAGGCATAAATAAAGAGCCTGTACCGTGAAAAAGAAAAAAGATTACTACTACTACTACCCAAAACGTCTACTACGGTACAGCTCGGATCAGTTCTATGTAAACAATGTTATTTACTTTCTATTACGGTTTCCTTGGCAAATAAACGTGGAGCATTTCGTTGTGCGTCCTGCAAGACGGTTTCCCCGTTGCTTTCAGTTGAGTAGTTCCTTTTCCTTTAGGATTTGGTAAACCACAGTCTGCACCGGTTATCCTTTGCGATATACATAGACAACGTTTAGGGATTACCACCACAAAGGATACAGTTTCTTACATCAAAACTCAGAGATTGCTGAATACTACTTAAACTTAAACGCAAAACGTAACGAAATAAAAATACGGTTACTGTCAATTTTGTCACGCTGTGCCAATTGTAACACTAGTAGGCTTGGATAACAACCACTACGTTTTTTAAGGTCGTATTCCGGGCCGTGCTGTGATGGAAGTCTTAACAATCTCGTGAAGAGTCTCTTGCGTGCCTCGTAGTGGACTAGGTTGTGTGGATTGAGCCAAGAGTGAGAAAGAGAGACGAAAGAGAAAGATGCGCAAAGACCGATCCGAGAATCAACGCCCCCGACCTGATGACGCTAACAAGAAACCAGCCCTCCCTCCGCGGAACGGAAAAAGTCGCCCATGTTGAGTTTCTTTTTCATCAATGGGCGTGGAATCGTGGAGGGTGTTAGGGCAAGCCAGTACACAGGCAAAGGGAGCTTTTTAGGGAGAGGGGGCTTTGGGGGAGTTCGTACTTGCCTTTGGTTGTGTCGCAATAGCAATCCCGATAAGGAGTATGTAAACCTTCGTGAACTATAAGAAATGGAGAAATGTCAAAGGGGGTAAAACTCGGGAAGAATTTTGTCCAAGCGAATTCTTGTCTCAAGCAAGCAGAGAAAAGCAAATTCAGAAATCGGAAAAAGCCACCCAAGAGGTGGTCCTTTACGGGTCGATTAGTGGAGGACCTCCGTTGTGCATGCGTCCCTAATCTCAAGGGTCAAGTCATTGTTGCCACCCCTTTGTTGTCCTTGGCTCATAGCCGAATTCCAGTCGGAAGCCAATCGAACTTTACGTAGCAGTCGTGGAGGAGAAAAAAATGTTCAACTTCAGTAGTTTGGAATAGTAAAGGTGAACTTTGTTGGGAGACAGCAAATATAATACGTCCATATTTGAGAATGGACAGAAATAGGAAGATATTAACTTCAGTATTAGGGAGTTCATGCACGAATGCTAACTTGTTTGGCGGTCTTGATTTACTGGCAACTTACCCATGTTGCATTTTGCTAAGACGCAGGGCTGTAACTGATCGATTGTGGGAATAGTTTTGCACTGGATATTTCAACGCGGGGCTATTGGCTTTTGGGTCTCGTTTATTCACAGAAAAATCAGTAACGAGCGATCACTAGTAGTTACAGCTAGTCGTCTATAGTTTATTATGCATGGTTAGGGAAAACATCCCAGTAGAGATTCGTTATCATCTATTGCCCATGGTTTCTCTTTGGTTACCAGTCCGTATATTTGATTTTCTTATTATTCTTTGTATAAACAGACTGAGTGTAGTTTTTTTTATCGTTGGCTTCCTCTTGCTTGGATACAAAATGGAATACAAAAAGGGAAATTGACGGGGTTTTTCTTGGAACTGGAAAAGGTTGTTCCTGTGGGTGTTTCCCTGCGTGTGTGCGTGTGTTTTACGGAATAAGTAAAGGCTAAACAGAAATGGCTAGATTCAAGACATGTTAAGAGTATTGAGCTTCTTTTTTTCTTCCTTAAGAACATTTTTCTCTCCTTACGTTTCTTTCGTACATAGCCATTCTTAAAGAGAAAGGGAGAGGTGCACCCGCTGCGATCGATAAATTCCTTCTGGTATTCGTGAATTTCTTGTGGGAATAAGGAGCACCGCTAGAAATACAAAAATATTCTCACGAGTCAAAAACGTGAAAAAACTGGCTATCAAAGAATGCGAATCGCTGTAATGAAGTTCCTTTGACACTGTGCATTGACTACTAAAGTACTAAAGTATAAATGACAGTTTGAAAAAAGAAAGGTAAACACACTAAATGATCGTATTCGAAACATGATCCAAACATCAGCATTGTATTTTTCAATAATAGGTACACTGCAGCAACAACTAACTACGGCTGCACGCGCAATATTGGTCATTGATCATTCCATTCATGCATCCATTTCCGAAGCAGGTAAGCGGTACGTGTTTGTCGCATAGGTTTGCAAAGTGACAATTTGTACTTTGGCATTTGGCAAAGCATCCGAAATTTCTTTCCGTGTTTCTTGGACAAAACCTTCACCTAAACAGCCTACAGCTTCGTCTGTTACAACCCAACACAACTGCTCCAAATCTTTGCCCAGTCGCAAAGCCATTGAAACGTGATTCACCATCTGTTTGACTGTCTCTTCCTGTTGTCAGAAGCAAATAAGGTAAAGCAAGCGCCGAGATGAACTTACAAAGACAAAGCAATAGGATGCCTACCTGTTCAGGGTACTCCGGGATAATCAATAGCCTCTTAAGTTGAGGCATGGCCTCCAATAAAAGGTCTAATCCATTTGCCATGCCAAAATTGACAAGTTCGAGTTGTTGCAAATGTGTCAAAGCAGAGAGCACGCGTATCTCACTCAGACCTTCCATAGTTGAAGGCCCTTCTTCCAGTCTGAGGCACGTTAAGTTCTCCAGCCTCGAAAGCAATTCAAATGCTTGATTAGGGTCTTCCAATCCGGAGCAATCCCCCAGTTCCAATGTCGTCAACTTAACCAAATGGCTCAGGGAGGCCAGATCGGAACTTTTCACCTCCGAGAAGGTGGTTAAACACTAAAACATAAGTTGACAGTCATAGTAATGTCACGGACAGTACCAAGTTAAATAAATGGGACAGAGAAGTTACCAAATGGGTCAAATTCTTTAAAGTAGCTAAACTTTCCCACGATCCGACCGTTACCAAACTGCCAGATGCTCGAATTTTCAACTCTTCTAATGTTTCCAGGCCTCTTAGAGGTTCCAATTCCACCGTCTCCGTACTCCAGAAGGGAAAAGAAAGTAATAAAAATTAATCATGGACAAAACTATGCACATACCTAATAGCTGTCGCATCTAGAGAGACTAATCGACGACAATTCTTCGCTACGGCTGTCAGCACTCGTGCAGGACAACGTCCTAGATCAATTCGTTGAAGCTCGGACAAGTTGCTCGCCACAGTTTCTAATCTATTCCACGTTTCTTCTTGGGAGGTAACGAACAACATCTTCCGCATATCTAAGTGTTGGGTACAAGACCGCCTCAGCCGGGTTGTAAAACCCAACCAGTCCACAATCCGTGAGTTTTTCAGTTTTACTGTCCGCCACTTTGTTATAACAACAAAATTAAGCTATATTGTGAAAACAGCAACCATTAAGTTGTTTACGTGGACGTGATGCATCGCCAGGTCTCTCCAGAGCTTACAAACGCGAGCTGCACACAGTAATTCTTGCACTGTCAAAAACCGGAAGACGTGTAGGAGACCGCTATAGGCGTGGTTCAATTGTTGCATAAAAAGCGGTGAGCTACCCTCAAAAATTTTTCTTCCGGACGGTTTATGACCGATGGGGCTTCCAGCTCTCCTCGGACTGTAAATAATGAAAGAAATAAAGACTTTGCTGCAGAGAGCCTTTATTCGACAGTTACGGGCTACCTTTCTTGTAATGGAGTATCCGCTGGTTCCATATACATGCTTTCATCTGGACCTCTACTTATGGCGATGAACCGTTTCCCGTTTACGACTTCCAAACTCAGTAAACCCAGGCGAGGCGTTCTTACTCCTGTGGAACTTTTCTTCGCTCGAGGCGTGCTACTGCTTCCGCTAGTGCTGTTGGGAGCCTTGGGAACTTTGGCTGGAGGGGCCGGGGATGTAGTGATTTCTTGATTGCAGGCAATGCACAGGTTTTCGTTGATCATCCCATAGACACAATCGAGATGGTAGGATGCTTGACACGATACGCAATTTCGTGACGGCGGGCTCCCGGAACGTATGCACGTGTCTCCACACTTCGAGAAACTTTTCCTAAAAAGTATACAAATACCGTCACATACATTCTTGGCTCGCGTTTGAAAGCTGCTGTTGACACTGACTTCTCTGAATGTTCGTCGACTGGAACTTCATTTTCTTTCACGCCTTCCCGACTGCCTTGTTTCGCGCCCCATAATCGTACTTTCAACTTGTCATCGCCAGTCTTGCTTTTCTTGACTTTTTTGCCCTCCGAAAACCACTCGACAGGTTCTTCGGGGCCGCCGGCCTCCGCGCTCCAGCCGAACGGTTCTCCCGTGACTGCTGACAAATCGTCTCGCAAGGCTTGCAAGCTTTTATGTCTCAATTCATCAGCTTCCGCTTTTTTCGCAGCTTTTTCTTTCTTGGCAGTAATTTTATCTTCTCCCTCTTCCTAAGAGGCCAAATTACGCAAAATAGGGAAAAGGCGTAAGTGACAATCTTTTATTCCAATCACTTGGTTGACTTACGGCTGGTTGGGTGCGTTTTTTAATTTCTCGGGTCATTTCAAATTCAGAACTCAAACCGATCGGTTCTTTCGCAAACGAAAAATTGTCGGCGCTCAACGGACTACCAGTCTGCAATACTAATTTTTCTTGTTAAGTTGTTGCATACTTTTGCACACTTTTCACTTACAATACTCCCCCACGTCTTTGGCCGAACGTAATTTCTTGCCACATGGGCCAATATAGTTGACTTCAACAGGGTTTTTGGACGCTTTGGAATCTGTTCCACTGCGATAGACGAGTTCACGCTTCCAGCCTGAAAGGCAAGCAAATTCAAGTTGAAACCTAAAAAACAAACGCGGGGAAACAAATTACCGTAGTCAAATGGAATTTTATAAATAGGAGAAGACAAGTCGACAGGTTGTTTATTGTTTGAATTCGTTTTCTTAATTGGCCCACTGGCAAAATCTGGAGTTTTGTGGCCTGAATCAGCCTCGTCTGTGGGGGAATCGACTTCCATACTTTCATCTAATAGAAGTAATGTTATCGAAACTTGTAAATTGTAAACGCACTAACTTGCCTCTTTCCTTTCTTCCAGCAAACGTACCCTTGTCTGAATATTCATCAGATTTATCTTTTTTGGCCAGCGATAAGCGGACTTTCGGCGTCGTTTGAGCGGTAGGCGTCGTTGTAGGCGGAGGAACAACTCCTGAGTCTGACTCTTTTTCTGCAGCATACAAACTAGCAGTATACGCTTGGGTCTGTGCTTCGACTTTGGCTTGGGCTTGAGCGAGCAAACGTTTGCTACCCCCTTTTTCGATAGCCAATAAATAGGCCATGCCTTTCCCTTTCATACGCCCAGGTAACACACGCTGAGGTGTAGCTGAAGAAAAAAATGTTGGTCAATATTGTGCTTGTCATTTAGGTTTCTGTCACGGTTCATGGGCAAACTTACGAGTTAATTCTTCACTGGCTGTAGAGCGTCTTTTTCTTCTTTTAGGAGGGGATTTTTCTTCTGACTTATCGGCAGTAGGCTTCGGAGACAAAGCTATGACCAACTGACCAGCCTCACTATCTTCGCTGTCGTTTCCGACGGTGTCTTTCAGCTGTTCTAATGTCTCTGGCACTGATACGCCTGCTTCGATATGATTTGAATTGTCCACATTTGACGGTGACACTTCTGCCACATCGGTTGCATCGTTCTTGGCTTCAACGACAGTAGCGTTTTCTTTCTCGACCTGGTCGTTGTCTTGTTGGGCAGGTTGAGCTTCACTTTGACTTGCAGAGTCCGCGACGGTTTCTGCTGGCTGAATAGTATTCATGGTTGGTTAATGCCAGGACACTTAACAGTAAAAGTAATCACGTCGGCTCAACGTATTGTAATTTATTTTTTGCGCTATGTTTAGATCAATGAAGCGGGAAAGTTTGCCTACATATCTAGAAGCTTTGGTTGCAAACTGTTCACGAAAGCCGCTTGGCGTCGCACTGGAGAGTACAACTGGAAGATAGGAATGACGCGTGTTTGCTGAGCGAAAACAAAACATAAGCTGCGCTCCAAGCGTTAAATGCAGGTACCATTAGGCCACAAAAGGAGCAGTACAAAATTCTACGATACCAAATCAAGCAAAGAGACGGAGTTAATACTGACATTACGAGGGCAAACTTATTATTCTATGCGTCACGCTAGCTCTTCGTTAGAGTCACATTGTACTAGCAACAAGTAAGATATTGAAGGTTCCATTTCTTAAGGAGGTGTGGTTTAAATTGTTCGAACCGTTCTGCCACATCTTGGAGCAAATTAACGTTGAAAACAATTTTTTCTACGTTCATTTCTTTTGCCGAGCCGAGCCTCATATAGAATGTAATGTGAAGAAATAAAAACATTCGTATCGTTCGCATTAGTCATCTTTCTCATTATCCTTTCGATGAATTCTAATTTATATTAATGAAACATGAAAACGGTAAAAAAAGGTTACGAAAAGGTTTTTAAAGGTTCTTTATAGATTCTTCTCACAGATGATAAGACGAGCATCGCAGTTCTACAGGTCGCCTGTCGTCTTGTTTTATGTAGTGCATCATTCTTTATTATTAATTAAAAAAATACTCGTTTCGTCACGAATGTAGCGATCGTGTTTAATACTGCAAGGAAACAAATCCATACCTGAAAAAAGGAAAAGAAAAAATCATACTTGGCGTATGCATTGGCTTCGTTTGATATAACGTCTTTTACTGGAGCAATTCTTTTTTCATTATTGTTTGAACTAATGTGTAAGCCTAGCTCGTTGTCTGAAGCGAGTTACATTACAAGCTGATTTAATATCGTTGGATACTGGAGTGATTATACTTACACTATTTGTGTTACAGAGGTTTGAAAGACGTTCGCCTATGTCCTTTCTTTTGTATATTGTTATTGTACGTAAAATTTGCCATGATAGTCATGTGCAAATGGTTGAGTGGTCTATGTGTGTAGCACCGCGATCAAGAGGTCGTAGGTTCGAGTCCCGTGAAAGCTGGTTATTTTTATATTTAAAAAAAATTACAATCTCCTTCGGAATATAGTCCTTCCTTCTTCCATCCTTCCCTTATCCAAGCATTCTCTAGCTCGGTTCCTATCTATCGTGGTTACATCTGCCCAGTCTGGTGTACCAAGTACCTCAGGACACCGAGCTGCATGGAAAAAGAAAGTAGAAGAGCGAGCACGAGGATAGGAACCGGTTAAGGGAGGAGTAAGAACGATAAGGAAGGAGGAGTTTCAATTTTTCACGATTTTTGAAGGGGAACCCCTTTGCTCAACATTGTTTCTTATGGAAAATAACCCAGAAAAGGCCTTTCCAGCTCGGAAAAGTAACCACGCCCGCTTTTTCGACTTCCGACCAATAGAAAGCCCGGTATTTCAGAGGAGGGTCCCATTTTTTGCGGGAAATCTGAAAAAAACGAAATTTTGTACTGTAAAATATATTGAAAAATACCTCAACATGCAGCACCTTAACCGCTGCTATAGGCTAAAGTGAGCACATGACGAGACTGAGGCGGAAAAAACTCGATTACATTAAATTTTTCGGAAAACTAACTAGAACACAGGTTTCAGGTAAGCTTATGGGCCATTGACTAAAACAGTATCTCCAAGCAGGCGCCATACTTTTAGGCATAACAATTCGTGGCAAGCAAATTCAACTGATGCAAAAACAAACAATAATTATGACCATGATTAGTTTCGGTTACACAAGTTTACAGTAGGTACATTAGTTTTAAAGCAGGCTCAATTGATTGTATTACCGACAATTAATACAATTTCATGTGTTCAATCGTATAAGAACGGCTTCTGAGTGGTTCGCAGAGGGTTTTCTTATTTATCACTGCATTTAACAGTACTTCTAATCCAGTAAAGGCATTCAACAATTGTGACTAAGAACAATGAATCAGAAAATATTTGCTTTGATGGAAATATTGGGTTCATACCTTCCTCACGATTAAATCTTGCATACTCTTCAACATCGTTTGTAGGGCTGGATCTTGTATTAACAGTAGCTGATTGTGCTGAGCGTCTAGAAGTAACGCCGTCCAGTCCAAAAGGTTTTCCAATGTCGGTGCACTGAAGGGTTGAAGCGACGAATTGTCTAAGGCTACAGATAAAAATTCTAGAAGTTTCACGGCATCTGTTGTGGACATCTTTCGTAACGCTTGTAGGAGGAATATTTCGTTGAAGGACAAGGCAAGTAAGTGGTTGATAAACCCCGACTTGCCAGCAGAAAACGTCGCAGGTATATCACAAGACAACCCCAGATTCGTAAAATGGCTATCATCGAGTGGTAACGCCAGCTCTAGCATGCGTACCAAATACTCCTCCGAAATATCCTTCAAATACCTCAAAACATAAAGCATGGCGTCCAGATCTTTCTTTTCTAGCATGGCTGGGAAGATGGCATCCGCAACCCTAGGGAAATCAGTGTAAAGGCTCTCATAAACGGAACAGAAATACAAATGTATACATTGCATGTGATAATCCGGACTCCAATAGAGTGCAGAAGCGTTTTTTCAACGGGTTCTTCGAGCCCTCCAATGGTGGTACAGGGTGAACAGGCTGCTGCTCCGTACCCCAGCAAATGCTTCCAGGTTGATCTTGGACTACGTTAATAATGGTATCAGCCATGAATACAATTTCATCCTGAAATTACCTTCGTTCGCGTGTTTCCCGACGAGCGAAACTAAAAGAGAAGGCTGTAGCCGATAGGGCACAGTCGTTAAATTTTGTCCCACCGGTACGAATGCCCATCCGTTCGTTCCTCTATTTGTGGCCCACAACTGGGGTGAATGTGAGAAAACCTTCAACTTTCGCACCGCAGGGCTTAACGAAAATTTTAAATCCCAGAACATTAGCACAGCACCCTCATCGTTGGAATCTGCCCCGTACAACAAAATGTGTGTTGAATTGATAGCTTGTATGCATACTGGCTGTGAAAGTTTGATTTGCGACACGCGGCTTGACGCTAAGAGTTTGGTGTCGTCTAGCAGCGAATATCGTGCTAACAGACCGTCATTCCCTGAAAGAAAAAAAGAATACGGTACTTAACAGTAACTTTCCCAGGTTTACAAATATTTATCTTACACGAAACAACGACTTCTAAGCCGTTCTCTGTCTTGGCAACGGTGCGCCCTGTAACTTTGGCATTCCCATTTTTTAAGGTACACGATAAATGGCTCTCAGGTTGACCATTATTGTCGACTTTCAAGCAATAAACACGCGGTTGGTCCTTAGCGTGAATAGAAGGTTAGAGATACTTTTCATTCATAGGGGCCCTTACTTTCTGAGTTCTGACGAATAAAATTAACACTTTTTGCCCATGCAACTCTTCGAAAAAGGTCTGTCGCACACGTTCACCCGCAGCAAGGATTTTCGGCTTTTCTTCTTTTCTGGAAGCTAATGCCGCGTCCAACGGCTCGCAAAATCCACTAGAATACACAACCAAGGACGCACCATCTTTCCGCGTTACTATTGAATGCAACTCTGTTGTGAACTTTAAAATAAACAATAATAATTCAGTCATTATCATATTCTGCGACTTCGTTATATTACCGCATATTTTTTTAAATGATCCAGATTGGAGTGTTCCAGATTCCACAGACTGATGTGTTTGTAGTTAAAGATACTCAAATATTGCTCTTTTTTGGCATCGTACACAACTGAACTGGTAAACTGGTTTGATTGCCTTGTGCTCCAGCTTTGTAAAGGTTTTTGGTCCGATAACTAGCAAATAATACATTACACGTACTGCTTCATCTTACTTTGGCCTTACTTTATGACGAACAGCAATATTTCCTGCTAATGTAACCAAAATACAGTCTTCTTCTCGATCCGGGCTTAGTCCAACTAATGCTTTTGAACCAACCAAGGGACACAACGTGTAATACGGCTTAAAAGAAGCCATTTCACTTCAAACACGTAACGTTTGAATGAATGTAAACGTAATATATGGACAAAAACTTTCAAAAGAGTATTTCTATACTTGTAAGCCTATAGAATTCCCACGTGATAAATACATACGTGTTCTGGTAAGCTAAGGCATGTGGTAGGACTTCCTTTAGCTGGAAAGCCACGGTAAAGCGGTGCTACCCTCAAGCGTTGACTACAGGAATCAATACAACTAGGGAAAATTGCGGTGGGTACAAAACTTTTTAATTGAAAGTATTCTTTCATAACATATGCAATATAAAGAAAAGCCTTCCCGCAGTTTACTGGTCTTGCAAGAAAACTAGTACTGGTTTCCACGGAAACGTTTTTCTACGTAAAGGTAACTATGACAACTGCGCTGTTAAATCCATTGTGTCCTATTGCAGAGTGAAGCAAAGGACTATTCCTTCGATATAGATTCACATACCAGGAGGCGTAACGGGTACTCGAGTTTGTGGTGCGAAATAATACATTCTTTAGGCAAGAAGCGCTTGAGCGAAGAAGACGTACAATGGCTGGAAGTCCGAATGCAGCTTTGAGCAGCAACACTTGTCACCACTCCATAGCAATACCATCTGAAGAAACATCTTCACAAGGCATCGATTGCTGCAGACCGCAAACGTCTCTATCGGAAAGCCTCCTCTGTGTCCGGCACCAACTACAAGTAAAGCCCATATCCACACAAACAATGGTATCGAGAAAAATCAGTGTACTTGTCCCTACCATGACGAAAAGTTCTCCTACAAAAGCCACACAATAGAAAAAAAAATCACAAAGCAGATCTGCTGTCCATGTCTACTTAAGTTGGCGCTTTCCTATTTTCTTAGGTCAACGTTAGACAAGAACATCTGAAGTTGAATGAAGCTTTGAAGCTCAACTCAGCAAAACTGAAAACCCTTCACGTTCTGAAAAAGGAAAGATCTTTGCTGCAAAAGCACATTGAAAGTGAGCGAAAAAAGCGGGTAAATGCTCTTTTGCTTTCAGAGACATCCCTGAAACTCAGTATGATCGCTTACAGATAGTAACTGGACCCGGGATGCACCATACCGAAGCTATTGAAAAGGAACTCCGCGATCTTCAGTTAACGGTTAATCAACAAGATTACGTAGTTCACAGTTTAAAGAGACGTACCCATGAATTGAAATGTAAGGCAGGCCACAAACATAAAGCTAAGACACAAGACTAATATCATGCCGCTATATATTGTACGAGCTGTGCTAACATGAACGAAATACAGTATTGTATAGTACATAGAAGGAAATGGAGTTATGATATAAGCCAATGTGAAGGCACCAGAAACGGGATAATGACGAAAAATCGAATACGTTTTATGTTGCATGCGATAGAACGGTTAATGGAGTTCGCTAACATTGATATATGCAAGCAGATACCAACACAGAACCACCGAAGTGGCATATCAGAAGTATTCCATTCGATCACAGCAGCTAGTCTCCCAATTCCAACTCACCCATACTAAAACGTACATATTTACGAATTATAGGCTTCTATGGACGCATGACAAATAACGGCCACTCATTCGCTACATCCTATGCTTGTCAAGCTCTTGTTTTCTTTTCGCTGCTGTCATAATAAGGAGCAATTCATACCCACTGGAGTTCCACGCCAACTGTCACAAAGTCCACGAAACACATGCACCACTGTCATGTCTATGGATCTTTCTCTTCTTAGGATGTGGTGGAAAATTATGAAGTACAGGTACAGTAGCCTAATATATTGCTGTCATTTCCTAACAGAACAGAGAACTATTACTAAGGACAAAAAAAATATGTTTTGCTTAATATCGTAATTACTAAGAAAGCTTATGGATCCTGTGTAAGAAAAAGGAAAGAAATGGTGGAAACAAGGAATGATAAAGGATAACTGAAGTGAAAGAGTCCGTGTCTGACGAAGGTCAAGTGGGGGGTAGAATTGTTGTGGGAGCAGCAATAATAAGACCTAAAGCTGACCTACACGGCAAAAGCCCAATCATATGGAGGGTGTTTGCAGGTTGGCTGTTCTGCGGTCGTTTCTCTCTTTGCTCTGACACGCAACAGAAACAAGCCATGCCAGCTCGTGCCGATACCGGAGTTTAGAACCCAAATTCTGTAAGCTTTGCGTGACGCAATGCTACTTTCTAAACTTTTAGCTTATAGGCGAGTAAATCCCACTGAACGGTCCAGGAAAAAAGCCCAAACCTCAAAATAAAAGGCAGCTGACACCAAAAAAGGAGGAAAAAAATCGAAGCTTATGAAACGGATGCATTTTCGGTGCAAAGGCAACGAGGGCACTTGAAATCCATCTTCCAGAGCATTTTCAGTCACTTTAGAGTGCCCGATATTGATTTAACAGACAGCAGTCGGCAGCTTTAAATTCACGTGGTTTAAGATCACGATAACAAGTCTTTACGGGTAATGTATATAAATTTTTCCTAAAGAAGTCGCATACACGGCATGCTTTCAGGTGGGGTGACAATGTGAAATGCGGTGGCTTGATAGAAAAATATGCTCGTGACAGGAAATGGAAGAACGACGTCCCCCCATACTTCGGTTTGGAAAGCTCAACAATCATTTGTCTTTTCAGCCGATAAGTACGGCATGATTAATCTAGTTACTTCATTTCTCGTATTTCACGTCCTTTTACTGTTAGGGTACGTTGTACGTAGAACAGAGTATCGAGGTAAAGAAAAGCCACCGTATTCATGTGTGACACGTAGAGAACAGGAAAATTCAACTGGGCTCCTTTACAAAGTACGACAAGGGAAACACTCTTGGGCTGCTTTCTTTCACATTTTTTTCTGAAAGAACAATGTACGAAGAGCGCTTGAGAAAGGAAACGAAAAGATTTAGGAAATGCATTTTTGTTACCTGTTTAACCAAGTTGTCAACTTTAGATTCATAGGGCTTGATGAATGAGGGTCCTTGATCCATTACGCCAATCAATAAGGAGTGACAGGTTTTCATCTCGGTTTCATAATTCACTTGTCTTCCCTATATATTTGCATACTGCAATGTAAACAACCACGGCTCGAAGACGAATTTCAAAGTTTAATTTTGAACCCTATGCTTGAGTTATTCCAAAAGAGTACAAGTTGTATATTTTCACACACTAGACTTCCGCGCATACCGCTTTGCTGTAATTTGCAATCCCTTGCAACCAGAAAGACTATTCAAGCTACTCTTATCCGCCGTCCCACACACCTACTCTACTTAAGCAGGCATTCATTAATTCAAGTTGGACTCATCCCCTTGGTGCTCATTGTCCCTATTTTGGGACCAAACCAAAGCCAGAGAGTATTGTTATTTAGGGGTGCGTCTAATAAAAATTTATCGAGCAGCATTAAGACGCCACTGTTTGCGCTCGTCAGGTCGAACATTCTTGAAACGATTACGAAATATAATGATAGTAAACCTAGTCTTTCTTAAACTAACTTACAAAAACGATATCAAATAATGTCAATCCTAAACTCGGATGACTAAATTCCTGCTTTCTGTGATTCAACATAATTCTTGGTAAACCATTAACACATTCCGCGATTCGCATTCTTACACAAAACCTTGTCATTGGCCCGCTTGAATTTTTGAACGTTTCACCCGGTCTTACATGAATCACCGGAAAGATTGCTCCATTCACCGCCACTATGTGAGACCTGTCCTGAAATACCTCTGCCGTCGCATTCAACAAACGGTATACGTGAAGGTGTTGCTTTACATAATACACCGTATTTAAAGGTCTAGCCAATTTTCAAATAAATTAGATTCCATGTGCCGCGGATCGCATTGGAAGTAAAGTTTATCAGTTCTCAGTGTGACCTTTGATTCATGTCCCATATTGCACGGCATACTTCTTCTTCACCCAATGGAGATAAATGGAACCCACCTGAAGCGGAGATTATTCCTTTATTAATTGCTGAAATTTAAAAAATACTTAATATCACTCCAAAGCTCTGCTAAATGTAATACATATAGTAGGACAAAGATAACTAACAAAAAAGTTTGTCGCAGTTTGTTTGTATAAGATGGCAACGGCGTGGTGCTGTAACATGCAAATCAACATAAAACTTACTTTAAATTAGTTCTCACTGTATTACAGCTATTACTAAAACATTACCGAGGCAAATTCCACTAACTTATGTTAACTCCACTAGTTCTAGAAAAAAAAGAGTGGGTGTTTAAACTGTAACCAACGATCTGAACCACACCGTTCATAATGGAAAAGTTTTCTTGAACAAACATTTCGAAAGCGTGACATACGGTTCTGAATCTTGATAAGCTGTATTATTTTGCGAATAGGAAACTCGAACAAACTTTGTAGCCCAGGTTTCCTCCTGACTAAGTAATTTAAATGTTCAAACCGGTATGTAAATGGTTTTCGAATATGGGTTCAAGCTCAATACCATATGTTGCCGCATAATAAATAGAAAAAATGCGGACTTTTGTTTAGTTGTCCTACACTATACCGACAGTCCCCCAGAAGTACAGTACGTGTAATTCGGTCGGTTTATAGATACAGCCGTCTCTGTGGCTCTAAGTACTACAGAAGTAATTACTTACAAGAAGTGACTTGCCCTGACGAAAGTCTACACCTTGCACGTACGTCTTTACAGCCAATAAATGTACGGTGCATACTTTCTTGCGTGATTTCATATGTGGTTACAAACAGTCCGAATTGACCTGGTATGATGAAACTTCTCAGAACTCGGTTTCTATACCTGCAGCAATAAGATAGCATGGATAGATATTAGAAATGGTACGCTAGTAAGTACCAGGACTTTTTAGTTTGTCTGACAAGGTGACAAATAGGCCCAGGGGAGCATAATTTAGTCCTGGACATGCTATATAAGATTTTACACGCAACAACGCATGTTCTTATTTCTGTTTGATTGCATTATTCAAGCTAAACGTGCCAAGAGGGCCGGAAGAAAGAAAGAAAAAAGTACAACAATACATGTTGGCAGTTTTTGTTCGGTTGTTTTGTTTCTGTTACAGCCGCTGTTTCAAGGGGTTTTGAATGAAACGAGCTCTTGAAAGTAAAAGTTTTTATCTTAGCCCATGAAACGGTCGTATTCAGCAATTCGGACAGATACGCGAAATTACCATCATAAAGTCTGTCACGTAGCAGCTAGATTACTTTCATATGTTACGTCTTCAAATCCCGTGAGTCCATTATCAGAAAGAAAAAATGACCTGTTGCTGCATAATTTACCAAAGAATGCTGGTTATAATGAAGAACTTCTTTCGTGTAAATAACACTTTTTCCTGTGAGTAACACACAAGGCTCATAAAAGAAACTTACCGTCAAGCGCATGTAGCTTCTGACAGTTGGAAGACAAAGCAATTTGCTTGTCGTGAATTTTACAACTCCCTAACAAAAGCCTCCAGTTCTTTAACTATCATAATTTCTTGGAGCCGCTCAAGGAACACTAGGAAAGAAATATTCCCTAACAAGGTAGCCAGACAGTATACCGTAGCAGACTGATTATTACGGTACATTCAAAAACACCGTCATTCAGCTTCTATAAAAAATAAATGGACGGCATAAACTGAAACGCTGGACATATGTACGTGTTTTATCTACGTATTCACATATTATACACTTTCTTGGATTAAAGCTAGCAGAGACATGTTCACGACGCAACACACTTTCAACCCATCAATAGGGAGCATTTTAAAACAGGCATTTATTTCTCTCCTACAGCACACTTGTAATACACGATCGAGTTAACAATTGGAGTAAGAGAGGAGGGCGAGGGGGAGGACCGCCGAAGCTAGTTTCTGGAACTATTGCCAGTTCCAGAGCTTGTACAACAGTTTACCGTACTGCGAACATATGGGGAACTGAAACATCAAGTCGAAATGTAAAAGACTCTTGGACAAAGGAGGTTTGATAAAGACACTCCTCGTAATTACGGATACAAAGGAACAGACAAGGATGTTTCCATTAATTTGATTTCGCGTTGAAGACTACGGCTTTTTGGGGGGCTATGGCTATTACATTGAAGTTCTGCGCTTCCGCTTAACCGTTCTGTAGCTAACAGCATCGAGCTAGAATACAACAATTCATATAAACGAATCTATGTATAGTATGTACACCACACGTCGCCCCATCCCGAGACAGGGTTATGGTCGATGAACTCGTGCCAAGAATCCGCGGATGGAGAGGCCAACCAGGAGCAGGTTCCAGACGCTTCGCGACACCGGCAACGACGCTGTGCTGGAAGCTACGTAAACAAATCACCCAAAATTACATAGCTGGATTAGTTATGGAGCGAGGTATTAATTCAGAAGGTGACATCAAGTCAGGGGTAGCATTCGCCAGGGTTTGTAGGAAAGGGGGTGGAGAAGCGTCAGGCGATAAATCCATGCGTTTTTGCACGTGGTCGTCGCGAGTGTCAAGCAACTACGCTACACTCCTGCCCCCTCCCCTCCCGTCTCGTCATAGCTTCGGTCAAAATTCCAATAATAAAACAAACACGGTGTCGTCAAGTGAAGGGTGGATGGTGGTACTCGGATTACTCGGGTTTGTTTTTACAACCTGGCAAACAAAGGTAACTGTGTTCACGCACCAACCATCCATCATACACTTACGGCTGTTCGTTAGTTAGATTAGCACGCGACTTATGAACCGAGTTGATTCATGTTGAATTAACTAAAGCTTGCGAGGGGAGTTGCATAGACCGTATCAGCGCGCGTAGTGTTAAAATATGGGGTGCACCCCACTCTTGGTCACGTTAGCCCCGTAAATTAAGTATGGTGCGTGAAATGTCAGGCCTGTTCGTTTTTCCCCCAGCGCAAATAAAGTTGATGGAATAGCAAACGAGCACAAAACGCATCAAGACGCTTTACCTAGGAATAAGACTTCCATATTCTCCATCACGGTAGAGGAAGCCTTCACTTCGTTTCTTCCTTGATCTCCAGCAACTTCCTGAGCAGGAAAGCCGTGCAAAGCGCCGGAAGGTGACGGCGCGGAAGCTGCAGCAGAAAAAGGTGGGAAAGCTCCTGGTCCGACAGAAGCCACACAGCGTAAGCTCAGTCCACCACTCCCTTTCAGATGTGATTCATGGACTATAAACGTGAGGCCCAGCACTGTTGTTTCCAAGCCGTCTACACTCGACACTGACTTGTACTGCCTGACGTAGTTCGCACTTGCCTGCCATACCACTTGAAGTTAGCTACAGTTTAAGTTATGGACACACTTATTCAACACAATTGCGAGCTAATTGCCTATGCTTACGGCAAAACAGATAAATAAGGTTGAATCTGGCCGAATTTACTGAACTGACTGAATTTTATCCAAAGTTTCAAGAAATTTGCCAGTTGTTATTTTTTTTTACTATAATAGGTTTCAGTGAAATATATACATAAATGCTAATAAGGAAAGTACAGGTAGTAATCCTTTCGCTAAAAAATTAGACGGAGGGAAAATTCATTCCGTACCTTTTTTCCATTAACGTACCAACGCAACTTGGCTGCTGGTTTCGACGCCGCTGAAGTGCAATTGACATCGACCAAGTCTCCGGGCCTGTAGTGAGAACGTCCTCCGCTAATGACTGGCCTATCTCGTGGTAAAACGACTACTTCCATGTGCCCACCACCGCTTACCTAAGGACATAAAGGCTGGGATGTTTCTTCCTTATTTTATTATGAAGATAAGCGAAGTGTAGCTTACGGAAGAGAAGCTCGGCGCTTCGGCTGAGACTTCGCAACGATAAAGTCCACTGCTAGATAGGTTAACTTCTGACAAAAGAACCCGCTGAGCATCGGATACACTTCGCTAGATATCATAAGAAAAAATCAGAACAAACTCTTGGTCACACAAAGGTAAACATGGTAGGTTAATGAATTTGGGGGAAAAAAATCAGCTAAACTTGAAATGGTCTTTCACAGCAGTCACAAAGTAGTTAGCTGGCAAATCTGTTTAAGGCATATATAGAACTGCGTCAAGTTTTCTAAAAGTTGCTCGAAAATTTTCGGACTGGAATGGACAAGCCTCCCCAGCGCGCTCAAGTTTTCACCGAGCATCTGTGTCGGTTTGTCTTTTAGTCGTTGCAAGGTAACTTTGTTAACTCTCCCTTTAAAGAGTTGTGATTCTCCGCCAACTTACATTAACGAAGATTCCTTCCACGTTGTAGGTCAAGGGATCAGGTGAATCTCGAGGAACGTACCGAAAAAACTCTTCGTTATCTTTGTACCATTTGACAGAATATAAACGATCTCCTTCCATATCTACATCGCACAATAACGCTGCACTCTCTCCAGCTTGAATGACGCTCGGGACGGACACTTGAAGCAGACGAATGCTTTGACATCCTGTTAAAGAAAAAGTAAATAAACCAACGTAAAATAAAGTGCTATATGCTTAGACGCCAAGGCAACTTTCTATCTTTCATAGAAACCAACACAAGATATTTGCAATAAAATCTTCCACGCGAAAACAAGGGAAATGGAATCCACTTTCTCAAGGCTGGGTACCGAGCATCTCAGAACGACAAGTGCGGCGGAATTTGGATAGTGGATTGGCATAAGCTATAAAGACTCCTTACTTAGTAGAAGAAGCACAATTTTAACGCAGGGTCTTCTGTTATATCCTCAACCTCCCAACAGCACACAATACGATACCGGGCTCATAACAAATTACGTTTTGAAACATCCACACCCTTGGCATAGCTTGCAACTTTTTCTCTTTCAAGTCATACATCCCGAATACTCCCAGTAAATGGACGCTTTTAATGCTAAGCGTTGAATGTAAAAGCTTCTCAAGCTTTGTGCTTTGCACACTGCACACGTTAAACCTGCTTTACATATGGTATAACGTTACAAATGGTGTTGAGCAGCACCCTTCAGTCCTGTTTGTATTTATCTCAAAAAGCGTAGATTTCGTGCAATCATGTTAAATTTGTGTGAAGCAACGCGCTTAAATACCACCAAAAAAAACAATGCGCCATTTCGTGCGTGTACGCTGTCTTCTGAATAAAAAGTTCAACACGGATAAACAGGGTATTCAACGGTTGGAAAACGACTAGGTTGGCAGGATTCAACTTTTGTAATAAACAAGAACAGAAAAACGGTTTTTCAACTCGGAAAGAGGGCTAAAACTTTTGAAGCTATAGTTTCTAAACACGACAGCCCCCTTTTTTTCCTTGGGGTTTTTCTGTTCAGTGCCCCAAATCTCATTCAGCAATGCCAGAAGGGCGATGAAGACCTACATAATCACATTTCGTCACGCATTATAGGCCCTATTTTGAGGAGTGAAAGAGGCTAAATCAAATAAAGATGCAAGTTCCTGTAATTCACCAAAAGGGCACTAGCTCGACAGAAACGCAAAAAGGCCACACAAGGGTGCAACACACACAAAAAAAGGAAAACGCTTCAAAATAGCTAATTCCAAGCTACGACTTACACCCAAGTTTTTTTCTCCGCTTTTTAACTAGAAAAACAGCGTTCGGTTTGACGCGCACAGCTCTCAGAAAAGGGTAGGAACTCCCAATAAAACCAGAGCAATTAAAGTTTGACGCAGAAAATGTGCATTGGGTTAGATGCGTACCAGTCACGAGGCCATATCAAAGTGGCACCCGAGTTATTTTCCGTCTCCGTTTCCTTCCCACTGTTACGACCGTCTGATGGGGAGACTCAAACGGCCACAAATTCCTCGTTATTATCCCCCGCCCCCCTTTTCCCACAGAAGGTCGAACGAGGCCTAATCAGAGCCCTGTTAAAATGCATGCCCCTTCTTGAACATTACTCGTCCGACTGGTGGCAACTTACCCCTCCGCAACCAGAAAGTTACGCTCCACGCCCTACATTATCAAACACATAGCTTATTAATCTATAACCATTTATGTTACTGGTGATACTAAAACCTTGGCCGGCTATCATGGCTACCTATGCGAGACGCCCACGGTCAAAAAGCTATGGTGTGGTTTCCGTGTAAACTGGGGTTTATTCCTATACCCCAGTCACGTTGGGGGGTACAATACTGTATGTGTGTATAGTGCCTATTTACAAAATGGAATACGGGGAGTGTTGAATAGCTGTGTAATGCTTTACCGCTTAGTGAAATTTCTTTGTTACGTACTGTACTTGGATGTACTGACGGGAAAAAATCCAGGGGACAGCGATCCTACGAACCCATATGCCCCCTGTCCTCAGTTTTGTTAACTGGAGTAGCGTCAGGCCTGTGGAGTGCACGTAACGCGTATGTGAATGCTACGCACAGGTTCTATACAATAGCAAGCTGGCACCGACTACCATAAAGGAGCTGCATTTATTCCACGACTGACACGTTAACCTAATGTAAACATGTACAAGAGCCCTTTACCTTGCCTGAACTGAAGAAAAAAGGCACGACACGGAACGTGTTTAATGAGTTTACATTTCTTATCCTGTTCAGAAAGTAAGGCTTTTAATGCAACTAATAAATCGTCTTTTTCTATGGGCGCCCCGCTGCTTATACTGCAAGGACGTATGCCAAAACGATATCCCGGAATGATATGCATGTTTTAGAGAAAAATAGGCTAATCACGACAGTTTGGGACAAAAAAAAGAGAAAGCTTTCTTTAATGCGATGAATGTTTCAGTGTGCTCTCATCATTCCCATGAATAAACTAGGATGCTGCTAACAGCCAATCAATGTATAAGTTTCACAAACTTTAGTCCTCTCATCCAAAAAATGGTCTACTAGAATTGCCTTTTCCAGATCGCGGGGTGATAAAGCTGAGATGGAAAACATATAAAACGGAAAGAAATGATTCCCAAAAGCGACCTGCCTTGGACTTTTTTCCGTTCAAGTCCTAAAGCTTGTAAAAGGGGAAAAGTCTCTCCTTACACACAGAGGTGTTAAATTGCATTAAATGCGCCCAAGTTTACAGCCTTTCTACGGTAGTTCAAAATCCTCTACTTTTTTCCCATCTCGCCCGTAACCATACTGAATGCTACTTTTATTTCTCTCTCCAGAAATCCTTTTAATGTAATGACTCTATTTCGTGTCATCCCCCTTGCCAAGTGGCGACTTTAAGTGTAGGTGAGCAAGGCTCTGCCCTTGAAAAACTTAACTGTAAGAATGCTATAAACACTAGAAATGTTAAAGTAGAAATTAGCGGCTAGCTTGATTTTCTTTTGTTTTACAAATAAAAATACCTCTATTTAAGAATTCCTGGCAGTATGATGCTGGAAAAATATGACGGAGATTTTTCTCCAATTTATTCTCGGAAAGAGACGAATAAATAGTGGTATGGACTAAAGCTTGTCGGCCCTAGGGGCCTCGCACCTACACCGAACATCTACCTCACCCTAAGTGGGGAGTAGAAATCGACACTGATGCTTACTAACATCACACCATAGGATGTCTGCGATACCAGAAAATTACCCGTTGAAATTAGAAGTGGACGAAAAATTGTTTACTGACAAAAAGTTAAAACCTACGTCATCTTCTGTAAAAAAATAAAAATAAAAAAATAAACTGCGAAGAAGTTCAGTGAGCAAAATTCTTTACTAAATCGGGAAAATTCGACTGCTACAAAACTGTGAAGTGAATAGTACCTTTTCAGAAAAACAAAATACATGTAAGAATAAAGGAGGCGTGGCAACCCTCCATGCCCGCGCCAATATTGCTACCATTTTCACTCTTGTTAATAAAGCCGAATTTCAGTCTATCTAGTCTTTTCTATCATTGACAAGTTGAAATCTACGAACACTGGACACCAGTCACCCCTCCAGGAAAGAAAGAACTATTGGAAAGGAGATCGTCTAAAACCATTACGGGTTGGGCCGCTCCGAATGCTGTACAAGTTCAGTCATATCCATCCATCGTTTGACAGATCAATTTTTGGGCAACTCACTCCCAATCTCGCTTGCTAAGTCTCTGGAGACTCGGTGTGCCAGTTGCCCAGCTCTCTGGTAACTGCAAGTAACGCCACCAGTCTAAAAGGATGACTCTGGGGACCGCGGAAGATCCGACTCCCAAGTAAAGGCATCAGGGAAGACGTTGGCTCCAGTGCGAAGCTGTGAATTTCTTTTCCCATTGTTAGCTCCTGCTCTGACCACGTCTCGTCGCAAAAGCCAGCGAAAAAGAAAAGGACCCAACTCCTGATTTCACACAAGTGACTTATTGTGTGTTTTGTCGCTGAGTTGGCTCACAATCCATGGCCTACGTCTGTTTGCATCCAAGTCGCTGGGCCGGGCCCATTTGGTGGGCTTAATCCTGGTCTGAGTAGGGAATCAAGGCGCCTGGGACCTTAGGGGAACTTGATGTTGGGTAAAACTGGGGAAAAGGGAGGGCTATCACTCCCGTCCTGACACCACGATTTAACGGCCTCTTGCTTCCTCTTTCTAAAACGATCTTCCCCTTCGCTCCCTTGACTTGTTCCCTCTTCCGCGAGGTTACGAATCTCTTTTAACTGCGAGCCGGGACTTGCCGTCTTGCTTTTGCTACTTGCTGGAACTTGCAGCGCCAAAGTAACATCTTTTACGCGCGGTAGAGCTTCCTTCCACCCTCCTCGAAAGGGTGCAGAATGATCGTCAAGCGGGACATATCATTTCGTCTCTGCTTTGCTACATCTCTATTGCCGCTGCTGAGTCTTAAAAAGAGTTGGCTCTTCCGTGACTCGACCCGTCCTTTTTCTTTTGATACGGGTACTCACAAAGATGACGGACTGCTGCTCCTTTTAAGCTTAACAAAGCGTAGCCAAATTTCAGCAGGCTTTTTTCCCCCCGACATCCTTCCCGTGTTTCCTTTTCGAGTCTTTAACTAAGCGAATGAAAGACTTGATCTTGTGCCAGTTGTGAAAAGAGTACCGGCGTAACTTGTTGCGCCCCCGTCGCCTGTCTTCTAATAGGACAAAATGCTGTTACGGCGTGCAAATGAGACGCTTAACTTTTAACACCGCCTGGTAGTCTCTTTCGCGCAGAAACTCGACAACAAGAAGATAATTATTTTTTGCCTCGCCACGTCGTATCTTTAACGTATGCGGCATTAGCACCTCCGTTAATACGCGGCTTGCACCGTGCGCATTTCCGTTCAGAATATTTCTCTTTCTGCCCAAATAAGGCTGAGGACGATACAAGGCTAACCCAGCAGCTACGGGAAATGGTGTCTACCTTTCATAGCCCATTAAGAAAGACAGAAGATCGTGCAATGTGCACCCGAGCCTCGTTCCGTGGCTCCCCGGGAAGCGCAAAAAATTGAAAGGAAAAGAGAATACCAACCCCGACTAAAGCCTATGTGATAAAAAGAACTGTCAAGTTAATGAGCACATCTGAGCCCGTTCGCTTTCAATTATAGAAAAAAAGCTGGAAGTTTTTTCCCATTTGCCTTACATATTTCTCACTTTTCACGAATAGCCCGCCATGCTTCTTCTCAAACATGTCTCTTTCGAGTAACCCCCCCCCCCCAAGTTACCCCCAGCTCCTTTTCCCATGAAAATGGGGTTAAAGAAAGGTTATCAGTACAACTAGGAGACGACGTTGTACGACGTCGTCAACGTCCAAACTATAGGGGATGCCTATTAACCCCTGGGGTTATATTTGGAATGAATGCACCAAGATATGTATCTTATTAAACCTTTGCTCCTGGAAGCTCCCGTTTTGCATTACCAAAAACGCATGGCATACCATTAAGGCAACGTCTTCCTTTTGCTTTTATCTCACTCCTCAGTTTCCACGAAGGGATCTCGTTTAGGTGTCTGCCTCACTTTCTCTAGTTATTTCTTTTCTTTTTTTGTTTTCATCGTTCACCTTTTCTCGCTCACGTTCAAAGTCGTAATTTGTAAGAACACACTTGGTTCCATTCTTTCTCTTGCCGTTTTCTCGACTCGAACAACGAGAAGGATCCGTTGGGGAGGTCGCCGTAAAGACGATTGATTTGAGCCCCCCTGTAGTAATGTGTCCCTCAAAGATAAAGGAAGACCAATATGCAAAGCGCGGAAAGCGAATAAGCTCCGGAAAAGGTGTTGGTGGGGCGGGAAGGGATTGACATTGTAAATTGGAATGCGTGTTGCAATTAACGAGACGTCACTAGGCAAATCCTCCTTTGTTTCAGACGGCTCGACCATGTCAAAGGAGCCACAAGAGCGAGTTTAATTACAAAATCCCAGGGCTTTGTCCTGCATTTTGTGCCAAGCCTGTCGCTTATGACAACTTTGTTCTCTTTACCGGCGGGCTTCTACTAGTAACCTATTTCCATACGTCGTAAATAGTTTTATCTCACTAGCTCATTATCGCTTTAATCTTATGCATTCTAATGCTCCACGGCCTCTGGAAGACACCACTTTTCTGCCCCTGAAGGACAAAGATGTTTTCGCCGCCTTTCGGTGGCAAGCCAGCACCAGCGGACTAACGTGCAAACTGTATGGATTTTTTTAGGGTTCTTTTTATTTTTAATTACCTGTCCAGGTAAGGAGGACCGAAATCAGCAAGAAGACTCGTTCCATTCTGTGCCTGCCACTATACTACGCAAGTCCAACAAAAGGCAATCTCGGTATGTTTGCAACGATACTTCACACCATGTTTTTTACTGTCCCTTTTCAAGAACCAACGTACTAGGTTTGTCGCTTTAGCGCCCTTTTTCAGGTAGCGCTTCAGACTTTTTCCCCCCGCTAGCACTACGTTCCGAATATTTCTTCCGTGCAAAGAAAGGGACGACGTTACGTCGCGGGCTGGCTTCGAGAAATCCTGGGCTAGTTGCAGGCTGGAAAACAACGGCGGGGTTTGCCTTTCGGGTAGTCTGACAAAGGTTTACATTGAGGTTCAACCGGCCGTGAAAAGACGTAGCACAGGATATGGAATGAAATTATCTGGCAGAGCACGTCAGTTCCTTGGAGACTGACACAACGACCTCACGTACGCACACCTTTAGCTGGCTTTCTTCCGGCTCAACTGGCAGTTTTTCCGCAGAAATATGACGGCACAGGTTGCGGGGAAGAACTTGTCGGGACACGTCTTCCTTTTCGATAAGAGATTTCGCGGCCGGAATGTCTACTGTCTCTATGCATGCTTTGAACCCGCGACCACGGTCCAAATTACTGTGCACGCGCAAGCTGTGAGGCAGAAATGTCTGACTGTCCACCACTTTGCCGAAGCCATGTGCTCGACTGGATAGTGGATGTCTTCTTCGTCGGAAGACATTTCTCGGTCGCGGAGTCTCCGGAATGGGGCTAGCGCAAGCGCCCCCCTTCTTCCTCAACAAACAATAGACCGCCGTCAGATACGCACAATAGTCAACTCTTGGTACGGTTGCGAGCCGTAGATAAATGAACCACAATGGACTGTTATTTTCTGTCTGTGTGTCCATGTCACACAAGGCTGCGTGCCTCCAACCACTCACCATTTACTAAGTACCACATCCTGGAAGGACACTAAACTGCGCCCAACCAAGTGGGCTGATTCCAGGTTGCGCAACAGTCGAAAACCCGAGTGGTTGGCAACAATTAATACAGTACCGACGGGTCATAAGAAACCACAGTCTAAAGATAAAGCCGGAGACAACAAATGGAATAAGAATACCTTTAACTCACGGTTATCACGAGAAACTGACTGTAATAAATATCCATTGTTACCTAATCCTTTCAATGTCCTGGGAGTAACTTTTTGAGACAAGCTTTAGTTATAGATTTACGGACCTCGCCAAGCCGAAGGGGTTTTTTCGCTCCTTCTGCATCTTCAGCTCACCTAAAGCGGGAAAAAGAGGGAGGGAAAAGTCTTATCTAAGACGAAAGTTGTCTCCCCCCCCCCCCAAGGCCTCCTTTTTCCCTCGTCCTCTATCGTCACCCCCCTGCTTTTCTTGCTTCCATCTTCTTCACCCTTGCATAGGGCGTGAGAATTCAGAAAGCAGAGACTACTTGTATAGGTTTCGCACTGTATAGGTTGCTGGAGGTTTTTTAGCTTCCCATCGCACGCGGGGAATGAGCGTCTCCGGAGACTTCGCTGCTGTCCGCTACGGAGATGAGACCGATTTTTCCTTTTGTATCATAGGCTTTAACCCACCCACTAGATAAACTACCCCTTTTGCCTGGAGGAATGTTAGTCCCACGCCGATCTATCAAGGCTATTGAACAAGATTCACGATAACTTTTTCCTTGTGTTACCCCACGCAACCTTGCTCTTTTTATCTCCTTTGGTTTACTCTATTTCAACACCGCTTTTTCTCCCGTTCAACACCCCAAACCCAAACTCAATTCTTGTACCTCGTGCAGCAAACCTACCAAACGAAAACACACCGATCGTGGGATGAGCTATTTCGCAACTTAGTGACAGCTTACCCCCCACGGCAAGGGACCGTCAGTGAGAGTGTAAGAATGTTACTTCCATAAGCTTAGACGTATAGATAAATGTTTTGCGTCGAAATGAATGAGACTCTTTTATCTTGGTCACCGGTCTGCGTGACCAGTAACAAATGGAATAAAAAAACACGAACAGAAACGTGGTTGGAGGCGGGAAAAACTAAGCCAGAAAGTCGCATTGTACAGTATAAGGAAAAGCCGGCGTCCTAGCGTGTGATGCATGGACATATCTGTTTGCATCGGCGACCCGAATTTCTTCTCGAAATAAGACAAAATAAAAAAGAACCCGGCATCTGCGCGTCTGGCAACCTGGGGTTCGCATCAGATGACAGCATTTCGCGGATTGGGGTGCAATTTATCACTAAACGCAGATGCAATGGGTTTTGATTTCTTTGTTCTGCTTTTACGGGACGGTCCTTCACTGGGCCACTGCGTTGTTTCGCATTGCCGAAGACTACGGTGAAGTTGACACAGAAATTAAGTTGGCAGCAAGGTTCTAGAAACAAGCGTCTTCTCCCGCAAAGCTCTCAGAAGCTGGCTCACTTTGTTACTGTCAAGAAATAGCCGTTTTAGTTAGAGGCTTCATTTCCGTAGAGACCTTTTATGATTTCCGGAGCACCAAAGTGAAGAACGATGCCTGTTATCTTTTTACTACCATTAAAACATATCCCAGATTCATTTCAAAAGGAGGAAGAACTCCATAATATTACCATTTCGCCTTGGACGACTGTCACGGGAGGGGCGAGGTAGACGTACTCGTACCACGTGGAATGTCGTAATGAATATTTTCTCGACCTCATGCTTACTCCACCCACGTCTTAAATGCTCCCTAAGGTGTTCCTTTCGCCTCAATCTGGTGCTGCCTCTGTACATGAATCTCTTTTTTTCAAAAAAATTTTCACTCGAATAATACATGCGCGATATTTCCGTTTTCTTCTTACGTGCTTTCTTGTGGATGGGCCTCAAAGAATTGTCGACTTCTCTATCCGAAAAACTGACAGATCAACTGTCTAACTGACAGCGCAAACTTTAACAATTGTGACAAGTTTACCCCAAACAGGGTAACGCAAAAAAAGGGGACGTCGGAATCTAAGTTTCTCTAATGTATACTTGAGCTGATCTAGGCGGGTACGTACCGCTGTGCAAGTATCGCATGTGCCCATGTTATTAAAAGCTCATGGGTTATCCTCCCCGAAACTAATGGTGACCTTCGACGAATTCTTGCAATATGTATCAGTCAGATGAACACCATGTCACGAAACGGACGTAAGCTCCACTTGTACCATTATGCATAGATGAGGAATTTGCATTTACGACAAACTGGTGCACAGCCCCGAGCTATTCAAATGATACAGTTGGCAACGCGAAAGAATTATGGCAAAACTAGCCCAGGAGCCCCTTTTTGTTAACTATGACTTATACAATAAAAGCTAGAGAGAAAATAATGGACCGCGGTCTGGTAGATTTGTTTTCCACAAGCCCGGAGCTAATTCTTCCTGGATAGGTGCCTTCATTTATCTTGGGTCATTAAGGCGCCCGCCAAAGGAGAACGAAAGGTGGCTTGACATAAATACTGGGCTTTTGAACACTTCTGCTGGGGGAAGCCAAACCGCCAAATGATGACCGATACATTGACAATAAGAAGACGGATGGACAACTTCTCCTCTGAAGTGTTTTCTTAGGTCCCGGCCGGCTTTCAACTGGAATCAAAGGCGGGGCTCTTCTCCAAAGCATAATAAAGGCAAAATTGTTGTTCCTTGAGCATTGATTATGGGTGGATCCCCCACTCTCTAATCGTGAGTAAAGCTTCTTGATATTCAAGTGATATGACTTGGGATTGCAGGTCCGAACTCTGCGCCAGCCCGGATAATGCAATCCCCCCCCCAAATCCACCCGAAAAAAGTGCTCTGGCTAGAGGTATTGAAAAAGAGTTTTGCGCTACAAGAGCGTCTAGTCACCAATGCGTAGGTTTCCTCGGCGGAGCCGCGGAATCAGAAAGAGCGACCCAAGTGGCCCATAAACCGCCGTTCAGGCTGTCAACTTGACCTCGGGTTCCATCGCCCTTTAGTCCTTCCAATTGACCTCTCCTAACCTTCTGCAACCGACACGAGCGTTCAGTTTATGTGGCCACAATGTTTCCGTAAACTCCCATTAGAATCAAGTCAATGCGGTCGGAGAACGTCCCCCCTGTGTGTCTTAGCTCCTTGGTTACGGCGGCCAACGCCGAAGAAAATTTTCAATTACTTTGGGACTTGTAAAGAAAGAAGAGAGACTCCTCTCTTTTGCTACTGAAGACCATCACTACCACCTAATGCTTCAATCTGTTGTGATTTGCCGCCAGCTTTAGACCGCCTTACACCAGAACCTCGTGGAACTTAGGGCGGGCGAAAAGGAGAGAAAAAATGGACAAGGTATTCACGTCGTCCGTTTGGTCCTAGCCAACACATCACCAAGTCCTCGAAGAACACCGAATGCAACCGAACTTCCAAAGAATGGGCCGTGTACAACAGAATGGCGTCCCTTGTTCATTTTAAATCTTATACTTTGCCCATACTGTACTTTTTTTTCCTGCGGAAGTTGGAACATATCCTTGTTCGGACAAGATGCGTGGGTAAGTCGCGTTGTGTGAAGAATATTACGCTGGAATACCTTTTACCGACAAAAGAACGCCAGCGTAGTAAAATGCTCTCTTATCCGCGCCCTTTTAACAGGCAGCCGCTTGAACCGGACATTTTGCAGTCAACGTTTGTCCCCTCCCCTTCAGCCCACAAATCCATTTTCCGTTGTCTACGCTAAAAAATATGAGTAGGGTAAAAAGACAAAAAACTAAATACGTAAGAAGCTTTCTTATCCGGCCTCGCTTTAACCAGCCGTAATTTCGGCAAGAATCTGTTTCTCTTTCTAGGAACAATTAGAGTACGCAATACTGAAAAATAACTTACTAATGCTTCTAGAAAATTACTGACTATTGAACTAAAAAGAAAAGTTTTTACGCGCCACACTTACGTACTTTTTTATTCTTTTTGCTACTTGTAACTGTTATTTTCTTCTGATTAACCAACCTTTTGCTTATCTAGCTTAAAGTCAGGTCCGATAGAGGCTGGATAAGAGGACTTCTATCGTAGTAAGTCTAGGAAGCAGAGCAACGTTCAATAAGAAGAGTGCCCAATAATTGTTTGGAGGTTTTCGAGCTTATGTTTCATGTTAATGTCATTTGTGCCTTCTGTAGATCGTAATCGCTTTGTGAACGTACATTTGTGTACGTTGCCTTTTATTCAGCAAAATTTTACACAATCAAAGATGTAAAAAGGGGATGTTTTTACCACTGAAGTGGAAATAAAAGCATTGGTACATGTTGATAATGGAGAAATGGAGAACCAGGACGTCGGACGTGTAACGAACTGAATGTCGGACGAACGACGACAAATGGTTGGCAGGAAAAAGCAAATAAAAACGGCTGATTTCTTGGCTACATTAAGGAATGTTTCTACAATTAATTATGTGGCACATAAATCTAAACTTTTCAATTTACTTACTGGCTATAATTCCTATTCTACGCATTTTGGGGGATTAAACGACGTTTCGGCGTAGGGTTCATTCCCTATCGGACAAGAGGGCTTCTGCTGCAACCTAAAAGCTGGACTGCGTGTAGAGGTTTGGGTAATTTCCAACGCAAAAAAGTGAAAAAAGCAAGTTGTTGGTTTTTGAACCAGCCAATTCATTTTTTTTAATAGCATGTTTCTTCGTAACCACAATTCCGTGTCAACTAACCGCTCGTTAGGGCACTGAACACACGGCTAAAATCCTCAAGAGCTATAGGTCGTTTAGGTGCCCTACTCGCTAGCGAAGTGAAGTTTAGCGAGGAAGTAAACGTCTTGTTGTTTTACTATTAACATTTCGGCTTTTTAGCCGGTGGAAAACAGTTTTCAAAGTGTTCTCGTGGCATTTCTCCGAGACCCTATAAAAGGCTAGACCTGGGGAGCTGGAAATGGCAAATGCTTTTGCCGGTTGTGTCTCGCGAAAAGGGAGTTTTCGTTGCATGCGAGGGCAATTACACGCCAACCATGCTTGTAACAGACATGGGAGCTCGCTCCCATGTCATCAATCCAGGGTAATCAGTAGCAAGACACAAGTTCCCTTACCTTTACCGGCAATGGGGGAGGGCACATGTTGGGTGGAAGTATCTCGCTTCGAGTTAGTGTTATCCCTTTCCACACGGACACGCTAAGATCAAAAGATACACGCCTTGTTGTGTCAACCTCTTCTTCACATGTAACGAGCCCTTGCAGTGCCATGCACAAAGCCATATAAAATCACAAAGCAACCCCTCTATTATACACACGACTGCCAAAACCTATCTACAGCGATGGGAAAAAGAAAGAAAAAAAGAAATCCCGAGACACTTTAAACACATCATTTCAATATGGCTGTGGCTTTGCTGGCAAATGTCAACCATGGGCATATCATCCTTTAGGTACAGTACAGTACGTTTCAACGATAAGAAAATCTTAATTAAATCTCGCTCAGCTCATCGGTTGTTGATCACGGCGAACGGAGACTTTTACCATTGCTGCTCCCCCCTCGCCAGGCCCTTAAAAACGAAAGGGAGTCTCATAAAAAGGCTTAGTGTGAACTTCATCATGAAAACACGCTCTCCACTCAATTGAAGGGGCACCAACTTTTGTAGCCTTTTCGTACACTGTAGAACTTCTTAAGGCTAACGCTCGACTTCGTGCCCAAACACATTTTTATTCTTCAAATTAAGAGAAAATACAAAGCCAGTCCGTAATTATCAAGCGAAAGCAGACTAACGGCTCTTTGAGAACGTAGCGTTCTACGTCATATGCTCTGCACGTCCACGGTTACATACACATACTTTTGTTTGGCTGGGGTGGTTTAAAACATTGCGGGGAGTTCGATGTCGAGGGAAATCAAAGATCTCGACGTGGACTGAAATCAAAACGCTCGCCATTGACTTCGGCCGTGGAGCTCGGCAAGTTTCTTACCTTCATCTGGCTTCAATTACTGTTCTATAAGATATTGTACACGCCTACTTTTCCGGCGAAACAGTAGCTCCTCAGAGGATTCCCGCCAGAGATGAACAATATCTTTCTGTCTTGCTTCTGTCTTATAAAAATGACCACCACCCTATCCCATCTATTTTTTAAACCGCTTCTAAGTAAATTACTCGCAGCAAACGACGTGGAGAACCAACGCTCTATTGTGACAAGCAACCAAAAGAATGACGCTTGCTAAGACGTTGTAAAACTGGCCAGCATATGGAATATCAAAACTCTAATCGAGAACTCCAGTCACATAAATAATTACTGACAAGTAACCTGACCCAAGTCCCTACATGGATGATCTTTCCCCCAAATTAACTAGGAATACTCAGCTGTTTAACCCCTTTGCATTTCGCTTACCCACGGTGCAAGTGCAAAGTTGGTAATGCACCTGACAAGTCCGATACAACTACGGAACTAGCGGTACTTACATGTTCTTGCTGCGATTCCACCTCTTGTTCCGGGCTTGTAGTGCGCTGCACATATTTTATAACACGCGAAACATTTTCCACTTGCAAGGGTTAAACCATCTTCACATGTTCTCTTTTGGGTCAAGTTACAGCGGTTTTAAAAAGTCTGTTTGATTGCTAGCCGTGCAATTTCCTCAGAAAACGAAGAAAATGATGCCGCTGTACCTGAAACGAAGGAAGGAAATGCGCATTCCAGACCAGGTCCTTAGAAGTAGAACAATTTCTTGCAATGGGAGGAAAAAAAGATTAGCGAAAAGTAAAAGGGAGGAATCTGAACTTTAGGTGTACCGTCCGAAAGTACAAGTACAGCAACCTACACAAAGGCCAGCACTGGAGCTGAACGGAAGAGGACTGCACTTGACCACGTAAACTTTCTTAAGTAGTGTTTCATGTTTACTGCACCCTACCCTGAAGGACTGGTATACAGCCATCGATTTCGCTACAACTCTACAGAGACACTGCAACTGCAAGCCTTAGGGCCCGACACAACACAACCAGAAGAAATAAGCAAGCATATTGTGCTATTCGTTGAATGCTCGAGAACGATTGCAACAGAAGCAACATTGCTAACTTAAGTTCGAAAGTATGAAAGAAATGTTAAAAACAGGGTTCTTTATAACTCACGGATCTTGACGAGAATTTATCTCAAAAGATGTAGTGTTCCAGCACGTGGGCAAACACTCTTTCGTCACTAGAAACATAGGGAACTATAATCAATTATAATCGAGATGGCACAAAATCGAATGTGTGGAATGCTTGTAAGTGAATATTTGTAAAAAAAAATAAAATAAATTCAAGTAACATCTTCGTTCGACAGATTAGTCGTCCCAAGGACTTGTATATTGGCCAAACTGAACTTAAGACTGTCATAGTACCCACAAGGAAATCTACCTACAAAACGCATTGGATGAGACCACTCTTTACCTGAGACGTCAAAGCCAAAGTGCGTTGGGTGTCAAAAGCTAATGAGAAAGAAAATAATGGATCACGCAGAAATGTTTATAATAACGTTGGCTAAGGTTTCTCAAGTGAAAATATCTTTACCTACGCCTTGCGAAAATACAAAAGCGAAGGCTACAAAAACAGAATACCAAATCAACCAAATACAGCCGAACACAAAATATAATTCGTGTACGGAAATAGCTCGACTGTCAAGAAGCAAAGCGTGGCCAAGTCCCCCTGACACACTGGAAGTACCAAAGAACTGGATATGAAAATTTATTCTTAATTCTTGGTGTGGAAACTGGGACCACTGGGGGATGGGGGTAACGTGCATTTTTTTTGGACATACTCATTTGTTCCCCATTATAATTTTGTTTGGAGTTATCCCATTGGTTACGGGATGCAGGTAAGACTGTACCGTCCCCCCTCTCCATCCCTTTATGTAAAGTGCCTGACATCACTTCTTCCTTCCTTACGTTAAAGTGTATAAATAGCTGCAAACGAAAACTAGTTCAGTAATACAGGTAACTATCAAGAGGCAGATACCTAAGATGGAAATTAAATCATACAAAAAACGAGGGGTAAATGCGGCTACAACAACTTAGGGAAAGTAACTGAATAGGTTACGTTACGTTCAGTATTCCCGATATTCCGTCCACATAGGCTAGTTCACGTTTTTTCTCAAAATTTATTCTGGAGTATAATTATACATAAAACAATTTTCAAATTATTTGATCTTCGGAGCTTTGTACCTTTATATTTCTTTATTTTTCCTCATTTGCATGCCTCAAGTTATTATTTGTTGTTTCCAAACTAAATACAGTAAAATCTCGTTATAACGAACAGCGTGGAGGATATCAAACTTGTTCGGTATATCCGAAGTTCGGTGTACCTGATGCTTGGCTGTAAAGTCCGTTTACACAGGCCTGGGCACGTCGGACTCTAATAACAGTCAAAGTTTAGTTGTAACCTGTTTTCGTTACAGCAAGGTTTTACTAGATTTAATTAAAATGTATACTTTACTTAGATTTTTTTCATTCTTACAATAACACTACAATGACAAGAATGAAAATATGTAACATGAACAGGAGCGAAACTAGATTTATACCACAGTAGTACTCGAATTTTGTCAACCCTGATTATGGAAACTCCTGACCATACGCAAACACCGAGTCAGCATTTTTAAGCGATTGCGATATTTTCGGCCAGAATTCAACCTCTACTCACGGGTGTTACAAGATCATCTCATAATTGTCTCAGTCAAGCAATACTAGTGCTCTCGTAGCAGGTAAAAGTGCAATTCAACTTCTATCCTTACACACTAGCACACCGCACTATTGTTTTCTAGCGTGTTCCTGATTAGAAAGCTTTCTTGTCCTATTTGACAAACCGTCCGAATTGTCAACCATACCTCGGTCGAGACAAAATCGAAGTTTTACGGTGTTTCTCGTGTAATCTTCGTTCTTTTCCCATGAAAACCTTTTCAAAAAGTTTTCAGTCTTTTTAGAGCATACCATTACGTATCGACTTTTTTTACAGGTACAGTACCTGAAAATCCCCAGTTATAATTGCCTATTCTTCCCTATAGAATTTACTCAAACGTGTCACACGCTTTTGTTAGCTAAGTGACAAGTGGTTGCTTTAGTTCAACGCGTTCTGATGGGATGATCTCTCCGTGTGCACTATGTCAACTGAGGGTTGCTAATACAGTGTTGTTTTACCGGAAACGAGCGACTTCACGGGTTTTGGACAAAATACACGGTATCATCCCATTACGTGAGGAAAATGCCTTCACTGAGTTTGGTTGGGCAGCTACTACCACTTCGGCTCTACTTGGAATTTATATTCTCACAGTCTGAAGATTTCAATCTTCTACTACGCTCTGCAATGCACATAATTACAGCTCAATCGGTAAGAGCCGTCTTCACCATCCCACGCTAATGACCAACCCACTTACTTAAATGCTAGATGTCCCTTTTCGGTAATAAAATAAGATTTACAACGCAACAGAAATTTACTGATAAAAATCTATTTCGTCACGAATACCAGCACAAATTGTACCAACGTCGAATTCATTCAAAGTAAAGCGTAGAAGAATTTGTACTATGTTACAGGAAAAATTGTACAGTCGTTCAACGTAGCAAAAGTTAAAGCAACGGACGAACACATCAGTCGAAAAAGCGCTACGAGAATTTAACAACTCCGAAAACGCAGTCAATCGTCCATCATTACAATCGTTTCACAAAAATCGTCAAAGGGTCGCAAAACTACCGCCGGTGACTTCTGTGTCGCTCTCGGTTATATGAATCTCTATAACGGTCATCATGCTCATGATAATTATGACGATATGGTGGTGAACGAGGCGAACGCTCACGAGACGGGTCGTGATCATTATGCCTAGCGTGGTCGCGATAACGCTCTCGCATATGGTCGCGAAACGAGTCCGAATGGGTACGCCGTAAACTTGAACTACGTTGTGAATGGGGTGACCTGGACCGGCTCCTTTCTCCTGATACCGACCGACAGTGAAAACGGTAATCCACGTCCGTATTCTTCCCATTCCCGCATTCCCCGTTCCGATAAAAATCGGGATTATTCCCCACGGTTGGACTGGGACCGTTTGGATGGGATTGCCATGCCATCTGTAGCGGCATAGGAAAACCATGAAAACCAGGAGGGAGGTTAAACATGGGAGGAATTTGCATAGACATAGGCGTAGCCTGAATTAAAGTCGGAAAAATGCCTGGGAAGCCTCCCCTGAATTGAACCATCGACGGAGGAAGCAAAGTCTGCGGAACATTGTGTGCAACCTGATTTCGGGCATCTTCGTTACGAAATCTTATGTCAATCATTCTCCCGTAGAGTTCGGAACCTTCTAAGACTTTGATAGCATAAGGAACACTGAAGTCATGTTTGTATGTGACAAAGGCAAAGGATTTTCGGTTGCCTTCGCGGTCTGTTACTATCCTAACTCGTTCGAGCGGCCCAGCCTATAATGTGGAAGAAAGAAAACAATTGTTGCATGTTTTACCTTACTACGTCGGATCGCAGACGATGTGTTTTGGCAACTCAAAACTGCGTCGCTGCGAATTTTTAGCATCATTCACAAGTTCTCGCGGCGAACCAAACCCGAGAACTTTTCTTACTTGTATAAACAATTCCCACAACAGTTCTTCTGTAACTTTCGGATGGATGTTACCACAGAAAAGCGTTCTTTCTTTATCATCCATTTTCTTTAATGTTTTACCCAGGATGGTCACGATATTTCAGAATATTTACATATGGCTACTTTTATTTACTAACACCAAAATTCAAGTTGATAGATGGCGGTCGACAAAAACGCGCGCTTTTTAAACGACCCGCCTTCATGGTTTCCTTCACGCAGCTTGCTCACAAGTGAAAACCCTGAAGGATCCTACCTGGAGCACTAAATCATCTCTCTACATTACTATCTCAGCCCAAATTTTCATGTGAGAAAAATACCTATAAATACGGAATAAAAACAATATTTGCAATGGCACAAACAGACGCATTTCCATGTATTCGTTTATGATTGCGTTGGACTTTTTTCTGGCATGTTCACAAGAACCTATACACAACCCATCAGTTTCACTGTTTCTATATTTAGCTGCTGTCTCTATCTTCTCTGTCCTTCTTCCATTTCCATTTGCTTTGATGTACTGAGATTAAAAGCACGTATCCCCGTAACAATGATGTATTAATATTAACTCGGAGAAAGACTTTCCACCCTCCTCGGTAACGCATGCGAAGTTTTTGCATCCAGACCAGAATAACACATTATACGAAACAATCTCGCCCCTTCTAAGCTACTGCTCACCTCGGCAAATTTTTGGCATATGTCTGTCGCAAGCTTTTTATTTCAACAATCACGTCAAGAGACGCGTGCAAATGACCAGCGTTCTACTCCATGTACGAACTCGGGGAAAAATGAACGACAAGAAATAAATTTTAAGACGAACATCAGCAAAAAAATTCTCTAAGAGCTGAAAATCTAGAAAATTTTGGGACGTTTTGAAGGTCAACAGTAAACCTGTCTCATCTGAGGCAATTATTTTATTCCCTGGGCTCATGAGGAGCAGGCAGCTTTTCCCAGGACGGTTCGACGCCCCAGATTTCGCGAGCGTACTCCGCAATTGTTCGGTCACTTGAGAATTTTCCGGAAGATGCAATGTTATGAATAGCCATTTTGTTCCAAACGTCGGGGTTCTGCGTATTAATAATCGCGTTAGTCAACCATTCACGCTAAAACATCTTATCTTTTACTTTGTAAGCTTCAGAAACTCGCTCCTGCGCTTCAATGTACGAGTCGAAGTCAGCCAAGGAGAAGAAACGGTCGTGGTACATCAGGTTGTTGTAAATATCACGGAATTCTTCAGGATTACTGGGGCTGCAAGCAGAAATTGATGGTATAAGCGATTAATCACGACACAATTGAAACACGAGGAACCATACCTGAAAAATCCGGAACCAATCTGGTCGACGATTTGTTTCAATTCGGCGTTCTTGTTGTAGTAGTCAAAGGCATTGTAACCACGTCGTTTGAGTTCCTCGACTTCATCCACTTGCATACCGAAAATGAAGATATTTTCCGAGCCCATTTCTTCAGCCATTTCAACATTGGCGCCATCCAAAGTACCAATGGTCAAGGAACCGTTCAACTGTTAATGACAAAGATTACGACTTCACTCTTCAAAGAATCTACAATCCTTACCATAAACTTCATGTTGCCAGTACCAGAGGCCTCAGTTCCTGCCGTTGAGATTTGTTCACTCAAATCGGCTGCGGGAATAATCTTCTCAGCCAAAGTTACACGGTAGTTTTCCAAGAAAACAACTTTAAGCTTGTCGCCCACGACAGGGTCATTGTTCACCACTTGAGCCACGGAGCAAATAAGCTTAATAATTTTCTTGGCCATGTGGTAACCCGGAGCAGCCTAAAAGGAAACGATTAGGAACTTTGTAACACATTAGCGTGGAGCATCAAGTACCTTTCCACCGATCATGACAGTCCTGGGAACAATATCAGCACGAGGGTTGGCCTTAATGCGGTTATACAGCAAGATAATATGAAGGCAATTCAGCAACTGACGTTTGTACTCATGAATACGCTTCACCTGTAGGGAATAAAAGGGTCATATTCCTCCCCAGTTCACGTAGTAGCCAAGCATTAAATACCTGCATATCATACAAAGACGCCGGGTTAATCACCACGCCGAATTCTTTCTGGATGAGCGAAGCCAATTTCATCTTATTCTCTTGTTTAACAGTTTGGACAGCACGTTGCAAATTGGGGTCATCAGCGAATTGTTTCAAGTCCTGCAACTGCTCCAAGTGAGTCGTCCAATCTTCACCGATACGCTAGACAATGCAGTGTTACGACCAAACTGGGACACACTCAATTCTCAATTACCTCGGCGATGACGTCAGCCAGCGCAGAATTGCACAACAAGAGCCAGCGACGAGGGGTAATGCCGTTGGTCTTGTTCTGGAACTTGCTGGGGTCCATTTCATAGAAGTCACGGAAGCTAAAATAGAATACAAAAGCGTCAATACGGACTTTGTTGTTTCATCTAACTAAGATTATACAGGTCGCTCTTGAGGATGGCGGAGTGAAGCGCAGCTACACCATTAACGGCGTGAGAGCCAACAATGGCCAAGTATGCCATATTCACACGCTTGCCTTGATCTTCTTCAATCAAGGACATACGGCGAAGACGATCAACGTCACCAGGATAACGGCTTCCAACGTTCTATTACAAGATATTTTTGTTACCCATGACGTTCATACAGCAGCATTTATTGCTTCTTTACCTGGAGATGCCTGTGATTGATTTCGTAGATGATTTGCATATGTCTAGGCAGAATAACTTCCAACATACTGCAAGGCCAGCGTTCCAACGCTTCAGGCAACACAGTGTGATTCGTGTAAGCGCAGGTACGTACGCTAATCTCCCATGCCTAATATATTTTTTTAAAAAAAATCGTCAACAATGAAGGTTACAGGTCTAAAAAGCTATCGTCTACCTTTTCCCAAGTAAGCCCTTCGACGTCAATCAAAATTCTCATCAATTCCGGAATTGCCAATGAAGGGTGGGTATCGTTAAGCTGAATGGCCACTTTTTCAGGCAGAGCATCAAAGCTGGTACGAATAGCTTCGCGAGATCCAAACTTGGAAGATTTGAAACGACGGATAATATCCTACAAAACAAACCATAAAGAATCCCATTCTAACCAGACTTACTCTAACTGTTTTACTTGAAGCGTGGCGGCAACCATGAAATATTCCTGTTTCAAACGCAATTCCTTGCCCTCAAAGAAGTTGTCGTTAGGGTACAACACACGCGAGATGTTCTCAGCAGTATTACGGTCCAAAACAGCTTGGATGTAATCACCGTCATTGACTAGGAACATTAAGATCACGAAAAAGTTAGTTCCCATTACGAATAACTGTGTGCTAGAAATCTATGGAGAATCACGATCGTAATTACAGAAGCGGAGGTTGAATTCCTGAGGCGATTTGGCAGACCACAAGCGCATGGTGTTCACAATGTTGTTCTTGTAGCCGGGAACCGGGGAATCGTAAGGAAGTGCGAAAACCACCTTTAAATATGACATATTAGCTTATTTGCCACAAGAGACAGAATTCTTGCAGTGCGAAAGACCATTGCAACTAAGCTACCGTGCACGAAAGCTACCAAAGAACGTGCAAAAGCTTGTCAAAAGGTGGGGGTTTTTTTATAGCTCGCCGTGAGTTTCATAAAGCCAAAGAACGCGTTGCGATTCAGGCGAACGCCACAACACTAAAGCGATTAATTCTGCCAGGCTGGTAATGCGTCCAAAGCGTCAAAAACAGCCACTCAATAAACATGTACTCAGACCTGGGTATCAACCCATAATTTCCCTTCGGGTGTGTCCTGGACGCGTCCATAGAAGTTCACTGGGATAGTAAACTCTGGGCGAGCTTTTTCCCATGGATTACCGAATCGCAACCAATCGTCTGGAATTTCAGTCTAGAAATATTTCAAGGAAGAAAGTGTGATATAGATGAACCCCTTCACCACGAAAAACCCACGGAATATGTAACATATCGTCCTAGAGCCCCTCTTTCACGTGCTGAAACCCGGACAGGAGTGCTTTATTGGTTCCCGGAGGCTGAACTTTACTACCTTGGTATTAATCCATTTTTTAAAACCGTCATCACTTTCTACAACATCTCCATAGAAGTTGACCGGGATGGAAAACTCCGGACGCGGTCTTTCCCATGGATTGCCAAACCGAAGCCAATCATCCGGCTCCTCGGTCTAAATTTCTCTTAGTTTATTCAGAACTGGACCACAAGGGCCTTTACAGGGTGCCAATGGCAAATCACGATTAACAAGAACCAAACGTTTTACCTGTTCTCCATTGCGGATGCGCTGGGCGAAAATACCGTATTCATAACGAATACCGTAACCGTACGCAGCCAATCCCAAAGTAGCCATCGAGTCCAAAAAGCAGGCAGCTAAACGGCCCAAGCCACCGTTGCCCAAACCAGCATCTTCTTCCATTTCTTCCAACTCTTCGATGTCCAGACCGAGCTGAAAGTAAAACAGGGCTTAGAATTAACATAATCTCGCTTTCTCTTCAAAGATACCTGATACATGGCTTCATCACAGGCGCTTTGGATTCCCAAGTTCACCATTGTATTGGTTAAGGTACGGCCCATGTAAAACTCCAACGACAAGTAGTAGACGCGCTGTGAAAAAAATATACAAATTAATAATATAGCCGACAGAAATTCAATTATTTATACGTTTTTCTAAAATGTACTATATTCCACATATTGTATTATGGCAGAATCAATGCGAATGGGCAAAAAAAGCCCCATAGTGGCTTCCAACTGTTGTTTGGCAGAAAGTAGGCTAAAGATAGACGCGTCTCCTTGGGGCGGAGAAGTCGGAGTAGAAGGTGACCGAGAAAATCTTGGCTTCCTGGCAAGCCCCAACTATATCGAGCCGGCGACTACGTGTGCTTGGATATGGGGAGCCAACGTGTGCGTGGAATAGCATGCCCCTTCGACACATTTGTCATTATATCCTATCTATCTGATGATATACCGCGAAAAAATATCTTCCAAAGAAAAACGGACGTTAGTACGTTTAGGGAATCCCGCAAACAAACAATGAGAAACAGCTAAATTCTTCGAAATACATTAATAGTGACACGGGTTAAGAAAACTGGGCGGATTTTCGGGATCTCCCAAGTGGAATCCTGTGACCTTTCTTGAAGGTTAGGCGAGGACGTAGAGGTCGCAAATTACGTTATCCTAGTCAGAACGGCTGCGTGTAGCCTAAAGTTTCATGATGGTGCGCCTAGAACGTTCACGCGTAACATTCATCGCACGAAATTCACGTTTCTCGTAGGGATATAGGTAAAGGTGACCTCTACGCGTCACGTGATACTCACAACATAACACATGCTAACCCGGCTGGAAAACGCTGTCTTTTTTTCTCTCGACAACCGCAAAAACAGAAACTGTGTTCGGTGCTGTGTTTTCGCGTCCAATTGTATGAGCAAGGAGTCTGCGCTCTTGTATCGATTTGAAGGAGAAAGGCTTCATCTGCCCCAATTCTCGAAAGAAAATACTCCGTGCGTGATATTCTGGATCATGTATGGGTTGCATCCAGACTTGCTTCTGCCAAGTTTCTGTTTTCGGGTGACAAGACATGATAACCTGGACTGGGAGTCCTAGATATTCTCTAATTTCAAAATAGAGACTTGCTTTTAAACGTCTGGTATACGTTGAAAGAGGTTCAATAAGTCTTTATACTCAGGTTGTAAGCGCAGCGCAACTTGCTTCGCGAACTTAAAACTCCGTCAATACACGTCAGCTGATTGCAACAACAAAATAAGAGAGAGCTGTAGGTTACCTTGGGATCCTTTTCGTAGTAGTGTTGTTGAGTACGGATCCATCGGGAAACCAGATGATCTTTAACCGTATGAGCAAGGGCAAAGAAATAATCACGGACAGTTGCCACATTCCGGTCTTTGACTAGCGTGTAATGGAGATGGCGATTAAAACTCTTCTTGACGTTTGATACGTTCTCCACTTGGGCAATGCCTCTAACGGAGATTTGCTTGCGTTTGTCTACATCACTGAGCACGGACATTTTCCCCAATCTTTTTTTTATGTACTTGAATGAAAAAGGAACTTGTATTTACTTCCTACTCTTCCAAAGGCTAGAGAAGGAGTGAATCTCAGTGCCGACAACTATCAACATACGAAGCTAGCGACCCTTCGGGCTGCCAAAAAATCTTCTAGGAGGGCTTTCCTCGCATAGATCCGCCCATTCGCTTTTGCGCACTGATTGGCCGCTGCAGTACTTCAAAGATTATCCTGAATGTGTAGTAAAAATAATAAATTACAGTTAATTTAGAATTAAAGAGGTTTTACGTTTCGAAACACAAAAATTGTGTTTAAGAGAACATATTGCGTCATTCAAAACAGGTTATGATTGAAATGCAAAGTGGTGTTTATTTTTGTATTTGTTCATTCCCTACGGTGGCTCGCGCCTAATGTCGTTGCGTTAATTATTCGTAGATTATTGAGTATATTACTTGCACACACCAAACTACAAGGAAAAGCATGAGGAAGCAAAAAATAGTTTAAGGAAATTATACAAGCTTGGTTGAGGAGGCACTTTGTCACAACATCAAAGCTGAAGTTCTGAGAATTCATAGTTACTTTATTGTGGGTCCTGATCTGCAGAATAGGATTAAGACGTGAAAAAGAGTGAGGTCTGTTAATAAGTTTGGAACGATTACTTATTATGATGCATACTTCTTCCGGTGACACGAAATTTGGCATTTGAACTTATCAATAAAAAGAGCCACCAAGAAGCGGAAGCCCATGGTGGATTTTTTTTAGATTTCAGCAAAATGCTATGCATCACGTTCGCGACAGTTCGAATGTAATTTCCACTTTATTGTATATTCAATGAATATTCACATGAGAGAGCGGGAATTAGTGGCCTTTACTTTAGAAATTGTAATTTCTGGAAAACGATTCAAGCGCGATTCAAGTAAATCCATGATTCACAGTTTTGTTTTCACTACGAACTTACTTTCAATAGTCTAGAGAGATGGTAATAGATTTCTGCGAATTCAACGTGCTTTGTACAGTACTCGTAAAAAAAACCGACCCAAACAAACCGTCCAATTGCTAACAGCCCAAGCCACTGTGAGGAAGCCTTGTTGCTGGTCAAAAGCGTTCGAAAAACGGAAAAGAGGGACACCGCTCGCGCAACTGCCGGGCTGTTAGGCGCCCGACGGTTTGTTTGGGTCGTTTTTTATGACGAGTACTGTACAACCTTCACAGTAGTACACTAATAATTTACATTACCATACTGGAGACATACAACACTACAGTATTTTTCAATAAATTGGGTCGGGTATAGATAAAATTGTACCCTTCATTGAAAATGAGCGCACGATTCCAACCCTACACCCTCCGGATTCACTGAAAAGACTATAATGTGCTACACGTGCAGGTGTACTGTACTGTATGAACTAAACCAGTGTCACTGGCATGACCAGTCGAACTGACATGACATTCCGTTCTTGAGGGATGTGGGGAAACACAGTTTCCCATTCACAAACTGTTCTCTCTCATAGAATCTGAATTGGGAATTACAAGCAAAGTAGTAATAGTACACCGGTGTCTCGCCCGCTCTGATTTCGCCCGCATGGGGCCCGGCCCGCCCCTGGCCTCCAACCAGGCTTGGGCGGACTTGGAGTTGAACTGGACTTAAGTCCGGATCAAGTTCATTTTTTAGCAAATTGCGGAGTTGAACAAATCCGACAAGTCCTTTTTGTTCAGTGAGTTGAACTTGCACTTGGATTGTAGACCAACTGTTATGGCCGGAATTGGAAGGGAGTTGGACTTCGACGCTAAGGGACTTGGGTTATGGGAGAAATGTCGGAAGTCCGTCCAAGAAAATAATCATTAGTAAAAGCTAAACTTTCATCAAAATTAAATTCTCGGTAGTTTGTAGCTACTCTGTTTAGAAAATGAGGTATTAAAGGTAAGAGGTGCTCATAAGGAATAATAGGGGAAAAACAAGTAGCGTACTGTGGGCTTGCATTTTTAGGTTTCCAAGAATAGCGTCAAAAGTAAAAGGTCAACACGCTAATGTACACAGTCAGTAAGGTAGTTCTCATTTATCAGTCTCCGTCAGGATTTTACGCGAAATGGAGTCCACCATTTGCAAGCATTTTTCCCTCGTGAAAGGTTATTATTTTTTGGAAGATACTTTTAAAGTGACCTGTGACTTCCGGATTTGTACAAATCAAATTCTAGGAGTTGGACTTGTCTGTGATGGAGAAGAGCGGAGTTGGAACTGGAATTGGTTCTGTTGCAAAAATTATGCTAGGATTTGGAGTTGCAATTCCTTTTAAAATCTCAAACAGACTTGGACTTGCCTCAAATCCCTTTTTTTGGACTTTTGCCCAAGCCTGCCTCCAACTTAATGCAAGATCTTCGATTTTCCCATTTGAGGTCATGCCCGCCACCTGAGTCAAGGTTAGCGCTCTTGCCCGCTTGCATCCTCCCCTTTTCCGCAATCGAATGGCGATTTTTTTCCCAATATTTAAAAAAGAAACCAGTTTCAATGTAATAGTGTATTTGTCAGTTATACAATATATTTTGCGATACAATCATACAAATTCATATTTAACACTTGTAATGTTGTAAAAAAAGAAAACATTTTATTGCAAAGAGAAACATCCTGAAACCAACAATAGACGACTCTAACGCAAGGTTCAACATCAACTGAGACTTCTCTGCATGCAAAAACACCAATGCCTCATCATGGTTTCATTGAAGATTGGCAGAAACGCACCGGGCAAAACCTTCCAAACTAACTCTCATATCGTAATGGGTAAGATTCGAACTAAACATCATAAACCTCACATTGAAGCGGAAAACATGAAAGTGATGGCAACTGGACAATGATAGACACTGACATTTTTCTTGGGCAACTCTTAAACGTGTTCTATAGTTATTTTCAGTTATGTTTGTTGGTTGTAAGAGGTTTGGAGAAAATAAACCAGTTTTATCGGAATAACAGTGTATTACAATTCATTTGTTTCATACATGCGGAGCAACGGCTCAGTTACTTAACGGGAATGTTATCCGAAATCCGAAATAAAAGAACATTTTTAAATTAATAATACCTAGAATTTGCCGTGGAGAAATGTTCGAATTCAGAATTTTTGAAAAAAAGACAAATTCGTTGAACAATTGTAAATTATCTTTGTCTTTCTTCAAAAATATCTCTTCGTAAGATTCTCGGGATTATTAATCAATATTTTACTGTCAAGATAACTTCGAGAAACATTGAGGGGTAAATGAAAAATCGTCCAAGCAAGTTTTACATGCAAATATAATACATGCAAATGCAACCGAGTTTTGAAAAAGGCTTTCTTAGATAACTTGAAATGGCAGCTAGGGTAGGAAGGAATCGAAGATCACTGGAGAGTTTCCGAATTTTCCAATCCGATTGACAGTTACTGTGTTGAAATGGAACAACGTTTTCAGCGATTGACCGACTGTACAATCTGACCGTCTTGGTAAATTGGACGTCACCATCTTTAGTCCCAATGTCAATTTTCGTTTCACATACTAAGCTTACAGTGGAAGACATTTCGTGCCATTTTTGTAGACTTAATGTTGTCTACCTGTCATCATCCGTATACTAAATTATAAGATCAAATTAAGCGTCTAAAAAGTTTTAACGACTACATAAACATTTTGCAGCAGATTTGTCAAATAAAATTGCGCAACAACAAATAATTGGTAGTTTTCACTCAAATTAGAACTGGGAATTAATTGTTTGGGATTGATTTCCTAAGCTTTACACAATCGCGCTGGGGATATTATTCTTTTGTGTCCTTTTCATCGGCAAAGCATAAAGTTCTCCATTATGCAGAAAGTGAGGTACAGTCTTAACATCCGTGGAAATTTCGGAGCTGGATTTCTCCGAAAACGCAGCATTGTGAAAATAAAGGGGTTCAACAGTGCTGTGTAGGCCTTCATCGCATGTGGTATCAGGTTTTGGCCTTTGTGACTTAGGGATTACGACAGGATACAGTTCATTGTTTACCACATTAGGGTTAACATGTGCTGGTTGATTTGTTGACAAAGCTTGCATGACTTCCGCATATATTCCAGTATCATCATAAGAGAATGAAGCTCTGTCAATTGTAGGATTTCGAACACTTAATGGTGAATTGTTAGGGCGTGGGTTTTCAGTGTTGGTTTCCATATTTTCATAGAGCCGTTCAAGTTCTTGGTGCAGGGGACTGGTTTGTCTTTGTGCAAGTTTTCTGAATTTTTTTTTTTAGTCTGTTGTAAAATGCTTGTAAGGTTTCAATTTACTTCCTATAAACGCGCTGTAAGCAGTATACTACATTGAAAACTGTAAGTAGAATTCCGATTGTGCTTAGAGCTGAAGGGACTCCGTTATATGAACTTTCCTTTTCTTGGGGAGGCAGATACACATGTTCTTGGGCTAAAGAGGTGTTAAATAAGTGCAAGAAACCATACTTACAAAGAGATTATACTTTTCTCAAGGTCAGAAACGCATATTGCGGGTTCTTCCACCAACCAGAAGGCGCCATTATCCTTAAACGTACATGTACTTGTATTCCTACCTAGAAGTGTGTACCCTGCAGAGCAGGAGTAAGTAGATGAGTTTCCTTTTCGGATAACACTCCCGTTAAGTAACTGAGCCGGTGCTCCGCAGGTTGTCGCTAAATATTACTGCATTACTTCAGCATACTGGTTGAATCATTATTACTTGTCTGCACCAGTGCTTCAACAGAACATAGTTCTATTTCAGCATTAGTTTTATCCCCATTGGTTTTGAAGACTAGCTCTAGTCTAGGACGCTTGACGGTAAATGGAATATGGCAATTAAAGGTGTATACGTTCCACTGTATTACTAGACTAGTGCTTCCACAAGTTGTTATCCGCCCCTTCTTGTCACCGCGGAAATGGATGGTGAGATTCCTGAGAGGCAGAGTTCCTTGCGAGATGTTAGGTTACCAGTAAGTACCATTAACATAAACGTACTTATAGTTCCAAACGTGATCTGGATGAATAAGGTCCCAGTGTCAACTTTTTCCAAGTCAAGAGTTAGATTTTCAAACCGCTTCCCTTCCAATATCCATTTTGTGCGTGATTGTCCATTAAAAAGTGCGTCGAAAGGATGGTTCAAATTTGAAGTCTTGTTAATGGAGTTCTTGTAATCTAGACTCATTTAAACTGGTAAAGACTTAAGTTACTTTAAAACAAATCACTTACCGCATTTGGGTGCAGTGCCTTGCCAGGTTCCGTTGCACAGACATGTTCTCTCTACTTCCGTTACAAATTTATTATCGTACAGTGTGTAGTAATCAGGCTGGCAGGTGTAAGTTACTCGCTCATTTTCCTTGTAGGCACATTTATTCGGTTGTAGTGTACTATTGACTGGTAGTTCCGGGAAAGCGCATTTCGTAGCTAATAGATCAATGAATATTCTAATTTATTAAAAGAAATGCGTTAACATTTTTGGATTTGCAAATTTACCCGAAATTCCTGTTGTCGAATATATCAAACACAGCAAAAGTACGGCTTCCATCGCTGACCTGCATTAATAACTTTACTGCGAACAACGGTCGCTCTCTTACTGCAGTTTTCCCACTGACATAGCATTTGTCACAAATAAAATAACAGCAGTGCGTCAAAGATCGGTCGCACAAACCACACAAATTATCAAAATGATACTACACTGGTTTCCACTTCCTGCCATTCCACTTTTCTTCCTTACCCATATGGTCAAACTGTAAACGTGCGGTACTGTACGATACGCTCCATTATCAAACCTGATAAATTCTCAGTTAAACAATGCAGTTGCGCTTTGGCAAATTCTTATTGGAAATATGTCTGAACACTTACATCATTTAACTAGAAATGAGATTAGCGGGTATAAAATGAAAAGAATACTTGAGAGATTTATTCGCTCTTTTTTAGATGCGATGTACAATGTTTGATCAAAGAAGAAATAAAAAAATAGAATAAAAAATACTAAATAAACAAAATAAAAAATAAATAATTCCTTGCTAGATTGAAGATTCTCCCGTTAAAATACATACAATGAAATCAAATATTATACCATCTAATAAGTTTGGAAGAGTCACTTCCTTAACTTAAAATAGAGTCACTTAACCTTAACCTAACATGCCATGAATAAATCAAAGTGAAGGACACCTTGTTTCATAATTCCCGGTTATCTTCACAGAATTCGGCGGAACCCAAGATTGCTGGAAGCCGGGTACCAACATTACGAACTGCATGCCATTCCCCGACAAAGAAACATGCGTTCATTATTCGCGAACAGCGCCTGCACCGAGAAGACGCTGCACGTTAGGTAAAATTAATTCCCGTTCTGTAAATCTTTGAGTTCCTTAAAAAAATTCCATAGTTAAGGTCACTGTATACCCTTTTTGTTATTTTACATTGACTGAATGGGAGGAACGAGAAAATTGCGTGGATGATTTCTCTATAAACGTTGCAAATTTTGCAATACTTTTTTAATCAACATTTTTAAATTAATAATACCTAGAATTTTTCGTGGAGAAATGTTCGAATTCAGAATTTTTGAAAAAAAAGACAAATTCGTTGAACAATTGTAAATTATCTTTGTCTTTCTTCAAAAATATCTCTTCGTAAGATTCTCGCGATTATTAATCAAAATTTTACTGTCAAGATAACTCCGAGAAACATTGAGCGGTAAATGCAAAATCGTCCACGCAAGTTTTCCATTTAATCGTCCACAAGAGAAGAACATGCAATAATACATGCAAATGCAAACATACATAATAATACATGCAAATAATACATGCAATAATACATGCAAATGCAACCGAGTTTTGAAAAAGGCTTTCTTAGATAACTTGAAATGGCAGCTAGGGTAGGAAGGAATCGAAGATCACTGGAGAGTTTCTGAATTTTCCAATCCGATTGAAAGTTACTGTGTTGAAATGGAACAACGTATTCAGCGATTGACCGACTGTACAATCTGGCCGTCTTGGTAAATTGGACGTCGCCATCTTTAGTCCCAATGTCATATTTCGTTTCATATACTAATAGCGAGTTCCATTGGCAAAATTGGTGCGTACTGAGTTTTTGAAACAGAGCGACTACTTGTGTTTGAAAAACTGAAGTTTTTGTATCGTTGTGTTTCAAAAACTCAGTGCGCACCAATTTTGCCAATGGAACTCGCCATAAGCTAACAGTGGAAGACATTTATCGTGCCATTTTTTGTTGACTTTATCTTGTCTATCTATCATCCGTACTAAATCATAAAATCAAATTTAAGCGTGTACAAAAGTTTTAACGACTACATAAAACATTTTGCACCAAAAGTTTTAAACAAAATTGCGCAACAACAAATAATTGGTAGCTTTCACTCAAATTGGAATTGGGAATAAATTGTTTGGATTTGATTTCCTAAGCTTTACACCATCGCATTGGGGACAGTATTCTTTTGTGTACTTTTCACCGGCAAAGCACAAAGTTCTTGATTATGTGGAATGCGAGGTACAGTGTTAGCATCCGTGGAAATTTCGGGACTAGATTCCTCCAAAAGCTCAGCATTGTTAGAATAAAGAGGTTCAACACTGCTAGCAAAACCAGAACGATCTAGGTATTGTCAAATGCCACCTCCTAACTTGTACGCACGTGAATGTGTGACGTGACGTTTGCGAATAGTGTTGGCCCTTTGGCAGTCAGGTGCCCCTAAGTATCGACTACCGAAATTTACAAAGAGAATTATTGAAAAATTCTCTTGATAAAATCAAGCTAGTGAAAACATCGTGTACGCAGCGCTATATAGTATAACTCAAATCAAATTACTCTCGGCTATAGAAACTTCAGATCATGTCAACTGCCATACTTTTTCATGTGATATGCATTTTGTAAAAAAATCTAAGATTTAACCTTTTTTGTACGCATTTTCAAGCTTAAACATACATAGATTTTCTTGTATAAGGTGACACTTTAAAACCGCTAGAATTCAAAAGCAACAGCTCTATTTTAGTCACTATCTGCTAGCAACGTCGTACTGGAGTTCCTCTTACTAAAAATAACTATTATAAATTTTATATTGATTTTATCAATATTTTGTAACGTCAAGTAACCTTGATCCACATTAGTCCATAAATGCAGTTCTACTCTGAATAGAAATGCGATTTTTCAACCTCGATTATGTCAACTCCCGATTACATCAACTGCCCTGAAGCAACGTTTTTCAGTGTTTGAAGTCTTTTTACTTTGCTTTCGTTCAAAATACAACCTTTATCAATGGGTATTATAGCTTCTGTCGTAAAGATAAAATGCAATTTTAGTAAGCCAAAAGGTAAGTATTATCTTTGTGCAAAACGTACTCGAGTTTTATTAGCAAACAGTAATTTCCCATTTACACGGTCACGTTTCAGGCAAAGGCAGTCAAGCCCTGGAAAACTTGTATCTTGGATTGACCCCCTACGAAATAAATTCTCTGCAATATAGTACTAGATACATTTGATGTGGTGTGCGAGAGTCGAAGCATCATGTCGAATAGGCTAAAGTTCTGTTTGTAATATTTTATACGTGAGTAAGTTTACAATAATCCTAACTAATAAAAACCTATGTTTCTTTAAGCAGTTCTCTAGTACAATACATATGCATACATTTAATATAAGAACTTTAGCTAAAAATATTTTTCAACACAATATAAGTAAACTAATCGGGAACCCGAAACAAATTATCATCTTACACGCGCAAAACATCGTTCAATTTACGCGATATAATTTACAGAATCATTTAACCGCTTAGAAAGGGGAATACTTTCTTATTTATTTTTATGCGATCTTATCAACTATCTGACTTGTTAACCAACCTCCAATCCCAGCTTGTTGACATAATCAGAATTCTACTGTATACGTTCAAGTGATTGGCTTGAGCATTTCGCATACCAGTTTATGACTGTATAGAAGCGTTATGTGAACTATAGTTACGAAGGCTTCTTGAACAACGTATAGGTCCGTATGGTCATCCAAGGTTTTCAGATAGAAATGGTATGATTAGGAATTGTGCCAAAACCAAATTAATTATTTGTGTGTTGCAGGGTTTTCCCATGGAATTATGCAGGTTAAACGATGTCGAAACCAGAAAATGGAGAGAGAGAGAGAGAGAGAGTTGTGCGCGGAAAACGGTAATCACAGACAGTTACAATCCGTTTTCAGTACAAACTTCTGAAAATACGCCCTTGTTGTATAAAAGAGGTAGTCATTTTTCTACAAAAGGTGACGTTGACGTATTCCACCTCGCGTTTCAAAATCATTCTTCGTGTCCCCTGAGTCTTTGGTATTGTTAATACAATATAAGCAATCATAGAATGTCTCCGAGTACATGTACTTGAAAAACGCCAAAGTATTTTCCTAGTAAAAGGGTACAACAAGAAAAAATCATTATGTTCAATTCTGTCTCTGGCGTATTGTTTGTGTGGTGATGCTAATAAACACCCTGAGATTGGACTAGAAATGATATGCCTTTCCGAGACTTAAAAGAACCGGGGTACAAGAAGTGAAAGCAGTAATATAACCAAGAACGTCCTCGTCAGCGCGGGCGCCTTGCAAAGACGTTTCAACCATCTGGGATGGCAAAAAGCGAGTTGTTGGCTAGTTGCAAGAAGGAAGGGCTGAAATACAAATGAGACTTTCAAAGATAACTAGATCTAGCGCGACTTGTACCGACTTGCACTTGTGCAACGATCCTATCTTGGAAGGGCTAAAGTATGAAGTAAAAAAAAATCATATTTAGTTTTTGTTCGTGGTATGTGGCTGAATACTCTACAAGTAAGAGCTTCTCTCCGTACTAAACGGCGGTGCTGCTTTTTTCGGCAAAATAAAAAATTACGATCCATTTTAGTCTAGCCAGTTCACAGTAAACAAAACAGATGGTTTCTTTCGTTTTCACTTTTCATGTGAACAGCGGCTTGCTAGTGTTGGTGCAGGTCTGGTATCTCAATGATACATAAAAATAGCAGTTTTTCCTGACTTTGTAACGGAAAAAATCAAGGTATCCTAAAACCAGTTTCTTAACGGTTCACAGATCCCAGACTTTCCCCCAGTTTTGCATAAGGTCATTTTTCTCTGAGTCCATACATCAACACCCACTAATTAACCCCCTTCGCTAATTTTGCCGTGTTTCGGTCATAATAACTCAAAATAAGTTCATATTTTTAGCGCAAATATTTTAAAGTTCAAGACTTTGACTGTAGCTAAATTTTGAGTTTAAGTTATACTGTGTAATCCATGAATTATCTAAATTTCTGATTTTTCTGGTAGATACTTTAATTACGTATCACAACAACAGCAAGTTGTGTCAAGCAGAATTGTTTTTCGCATTCCACGCTTCTGATATTGTTCGTAAAAATACCGGTACAGAATTCAGTATTGCACACTGTTAATTAGAACACAAGTGACACTGCAAGTCATGTAGAAACTGCAAAAAAGAGGGGAGTGCGTAGACGATAAGAAAAGCTGTCAAGTTCTAATGAAAGTTCGAACAGGTTTATAAGCTCAAGTTTGGATATTTGTGCGTCAGCTGAGGTACTAGAAAAACACCAGTTTTCACTAGTTTCACAAGCAACAATTAAACCAAAAATAAGACTTCTTTACAATTCACTAGAATTCATTCATGAATGCGTAGTGGTAAGACATTACAACGTAATAATAATATCACAATGTACCCCGCTTTAACTGATTTGAATTTTTGTAAAAATTCAAATTCCTACCAAGGTGCTAAGCGTTACATTATTAAAAATCTCTGTATTCAACTTTACGATGAAATTACACCATAAATAATAACGTAGGAATTGAACTGAAAGTAACTAGGGCATCGCAAATCTGCGCTGGACTTGCACATTCTAGCGAATTATTCTCGGATAAGAATCTGTGGCAAAAAGTTGATTTATCTCCCATGACTGTATTTTTTTCGTCTGTCTCATATTTTACGGTCGAATTACGAAACGTAACCCCATTTAACACATAAGTAGCTGGTTTTAGGCGGTTGCCGTCGCATAAAAAGAATGACGATTGTACTTGCACTTTCCTTGTTACTATGCGTATAGTCTTTCGGTTCCCAGACCACTTTCCTTTGCCCACAGTGAATCATTTCAAAGTTTACCCATGAAACCCTACGCACGGTCATCTGTAACCAACTGGAGCACAGGTTTCTTTGTATCTAACAGGAAGACAGGAAACTTTGACGCCTCCTTCACTTGCACCATATCGCATTTCTGTGTTGATATTATAAAAGAAAAAATACTATGTCTCAGCATAACTTTCGTCGAAGTCGGGTGCCAAATAACTTTCGATAGTCGCTCCACCCGGAAGCAAAGCACGAGTCCTCTACCTCAAAGCGACCTCTACCTTTGCTGTAGAAAAGCCGCGACAGTGATCTCTCAAACGAACAAAGGAAACGTTTCAGTAAGTGTTCGGGATAGCTTTTCGATAACTGAGAAGATCTGGAATACGCTTCCATGCACCTCAAAAATTCCCCGTTCCCCGTCCCGTTGGAAAAGTGAAACCTCCCGCAAAATCTCGTATTTTTTTCTCCTAGCAAAATTGCCCCAGATCATGCGTATGCACTCCTTTCACACAATTTCGGCATTGTCCCAGCTCCTCCCTTTGCTAACTATAAAAGTCTGTGACACGGACGAGGTAATCATCACTCAGACTTAGCCTTCCCAGCCTCTGACATCTCCAGTACTGCATGCTCCGTCCGCTCTGAAGCGTCCGTTGCTAACATTTCTGAATTAAACACGATGCGACTTCACGGACTACTGTTTATTGCTGGTACTTTGTTCTTGTATAATTCTCTCCATCCGTAATTAAAAATTATGAATCATTCTTTTAGGGGTGTCAGCCTTTGCATTCATTGGGGCGCAGGTAAGACGCTAACGCAACTTTACATATCAGATAACAGCTCTTTATTTTTATTGATGAATAGGGAAGTACCTTCACTTACAAGACACGCACTTCTCTTGTTGAACTTCCCACGTTTGGGCAAGGTAAATCCGCCTCGTCCGTTCATCAGCCACCACAGAAGCCGGTTGCGAACAAAGTGAATGTACCAGAGTATGAACCCAGTGTGCCCGTACAAGAGCAGGAGATTTCTTTCCAGGTTGCCGGCCCATCCCCAGTGCAACAACAACACTTCGCTGGGGCTCAGGCTAACGTAGCAAACCTGGGCCATACACAAGGACTACAACAGCCCTTTGGTGGCGCTCAAGGTAGCGGAGCCAATTTCGGACCTGGCCCTGGGCTACAACAACCCTTCGGTGGAGCTCAGGCTAGTGTAGGCAACGTCGGTCCCGCTCCAGGGCTACAACAGCCCTTCGGTGGAGCTCAGGCTAATGGAGGTAACTTCGGAACCGCCCAAGGTTTACAACAACCCTTTGGTGGAGGCCAGGCGGGCGGAGCCGACTTCGGCCCCGCTCCAGGTCTACAACAACCCATTGCTGGAGCTCAGGCTAGTGTAGGTAACTTTGGCCCGGGCCAAGGCTTACAACAACCCTTCGTTGGAGGTCAAGCTGGTGTAGGTAACTTCGGAGCCGCCCAAGGCTTACAACAACCCTTTGCTGGACGTCAGGGTGGCCTAGCCGACTTTGGCCCTGCCCCAGGGCAACAGCAACCCTTCGCTGGAGGTCAGGCTAGTCTAGCCGACTTCGGACCAGCGCCGGGGCTACAACAACCCTTCGGCGGAGCTCAGGCTAGTGGAGGCAACTTTGGCCCAGGCCCAGTCGGAGCGTCGAGTCAAGGCTTTGGATTTGGTGGTAATGCCGGTCCACAGGCGCCGCTCAATCAACTAGACCACTCTAAAGGATCAGGCGCAAGTTTGGACTCGGTAGCTGGTGCTCCTCAATTTACACCCCCGGTTCAACCTCAGTTTCAAGGACCGCAACAGTTACCAGCGATCCAACCTCAACTGCCCTTCCCCCAAGCTGCCGCTGGCGTTCAGCAGCAATTCCCTTTTCTTGATCGTCTTCCCGTACCAGCCCCGTCCCCTCTGACCGTAAAGCAATCCATTGAATTCCCTCTCCATCTCCAGCAGCAAAAAGGCGCCGGCTTTGGGAACAACCAACAGCAAGAATTTGTCCAGTACATCAAGTTTGGTGAGACCCAGCACGCCAGCCCTATTCAACCCATCAGTACCCTGTCCATTGCTCCAACCTCTGTTTCCGCTCCTTTCCCAGGTCCGCAGCAAGGACGATTTCCCGGTCCCCAGCAAGGGCCAATCCCCGGTCCTGGCCCTGTAGCTTCTCCTCAACTGCAGCCAGCTTTCGTCCCTCAGCCCGTAGCTTCCCTACCTAAACCTACAGTTTCTGCTGTATCTTCTAAGCCAGCTGCTAACAAATATTAAGGACTCACTACGTTGCTATAGGAATGATGGCTATAAGCAATATGGTTAGGGGAACCGCCTACAGAAATAATTGAGTTTTTGCACAACGTGAATGCAATACTATTGCAAAGGGGTTGGACGTAAAATACTTCTTGACCTTTCTAGTTATTTTGGCTGTGCATTGGTATGCAAGTATTAAGATTATTTATTTTGAACCTAAATCTGTGTTCTGTAAAAATGGTAGAAAACTATTTTCACTGATGAAGACTTATATCATGTTTGTAAGCTAACAATATATTATCACCATGAACTTTCCTGCCCGATTTTTTCAATAACTCCAGACATTCTCGTCACTGGCACTAAAACTGGGGTTTGTGATCTTGTTGAAATACATGAAATAAGTCAACTTTTGCGTCCAAAGTAGCTCTGTCTCAATATTGCCTATCAGAAGATTGTGCGATGCCATTCTGTGAGAGCTATCTTAGCTGTCGAGCGTTTAGCTGTACTGTAGACTACAGGAGATGTCCGGTGCTTTCACCAGCCATGTTTTCCCCAGAACTATTTTCGACGATTTTCCTTTCCACTGAACAGTCGAGAAAAATATAATGCGCAGTATGTTAAGATTGCAATAATGTGTTTACAAAGTGAGTTGATACGAGCTCTTCTAATCATACTTTGAGAGCTTAAGCTGCGGTTAGTGCATTGGTCTCCAACATGGGTTATATTACCCACTGGTGAGTGTTCTGTGTTTTTCGGCAGTTTTTCAGTCGATTTTTAGCAGTTTAATAATCTTGCGAATGGAAAGCGTCAGACGGTGACTTTACGTGGGCACGAATCGAGATTGGAAACTGATAAATTGGGAAAAACTGGTTGACAAAGTTGGCGACAGCGGAATTAATCGTTGCTAACCGTGTCTTCTGAATCGTAATGCTTTTGTCTATTGAACTCCTTAAAAAAAACAGCCATGTCCATACGCTAACTCCATGGTAGTTGCGAGAGTGGTGTCCCACTTCACCCTCTAGGGAATGTTCCGTGATCCACAGTAAGGTTTACGCAACTGGAAATTTCATTGCTAAGGGAGTGGCGTGCCGTTGGCATTAGACTACTAGCTGAGCTCGTTTATTTTACGATTACTGAACGTAGGCTACTCTTTTCGTTATGCTTTATTAACTAAAATTGGATGGTAAACGTCAACAAGCTGAAATACTGAAAGTACTGAACCGAAACTGCGAGCAACCGAACGTACCCTAGAAACCATGGAGGATTCGTAACTGACGATTAATTCGTTGGCACTTCTCTCAGTAATTGACACGAAAGTTCACAAGAATATATTCATTTTTAAATGACATCTTAGTATTGACATATTCTTATGACGCTTGTTTCACGCCCTTTCGGTAATTTTGTTCATTTATTCAATAAAAGAAATAATCCTCACGCCCTTAACTTTTACACGGCTTTAAAACCATGACAATTCTACGTGGTAGAAGCACAACACACGAAGAAACCGAATCATCCGACAACTGCAGCGTTCTCTGGTCTTTTATCCTGTTCATGTTATCTTTCGCATTTGCCCTGCTCCCTGCAATTTCAAATTAAATGGCCTTTTTTAAATAGCGTTTTTAAATGCAAAAACGACCGTACGCAATATTCAGGAATGGAAAAGGTTGTATTTTTTCGTTATAGCTGGGCGATCGAATTGAAACCAAAACATGCGGCGTTAGAAACGCTAAACTTTTTTTTTACATATACATCTCTGCGCACAAAATGTTTCGCCGTCAAACAAGAACCCAATAAATCCGCAGCCTCCGTTCGAGTAAACTGGATAATACTTCCAAGGGCAAGACAAAAAAGCGGATAAGCGCGCTTATACACGTAACGGAAGAAATCACACCAATTTCCCATTTTCCCTGAAACACTTTTCTAGTACTTGAGAGGGAAATTTGGGGGGTAAATACTTTTGCGAGTTGCATTTTAACATGCACATTTCTAGTGAGCAAAATTAACGAAGCAAATAAATGCTGATTTTAAAGAGGAACAACGACTCCTCCCCGAAATGAATTTCCTCCGGTGTCTCAGAAGTACACGCATTATCGGATTTCTTATCTGACCATGCCTCAGGATGAAACGCCACATAAAAAAAAATTTGCGTTGCATTGACAATATTATACCATAGGGTCGAGTTTTTTCTTTTCCGTAGATAGATGGGGTAGGGGATTGGGGGTAGACTTTTAGCAAACCCTACTGAGTCAAAAAAGATTCCCGAATTACACTTTTGACAGAAATATAAGCTATAATTAGTAGTTATAATAACGATAAAAAAGAAATTAACGATGGTGGGGTAAATAAAGGTAATTCATTTCCAGATTCAACAAAAGATTTTCACAGTTTTTTCTCGTCAAGAGCAATTCCCAACACCCTTTCCGCTTCTGCCAAACCAAAATATGGTCATTCCTAGGTAAAACCTCGCCATATTTACTGAGATTTTTCCTTCTTGCCAATGGGCAAAACAGCCTGAATCCTGTAACATACAAAAACGTAAGTAAATACGCTCACAATATGAATTGCATTTAGCTTCTCATCGTACTTGGCCGTAATGTTGTCCAAGTGACCCTTGACCATACCAAGCTGCTGGTCAATTGGTTCTTGGTAAGTTTCGTAGACCTTGGGTAAGGTGAAGACCCCGACGACACCTAGGACACAACATTTAGCTAGGTCAGCTCTTTTTTCCCTAGAGTATGTCCTTACTGAGGATAACAAGGGTCAAGCCATTGAACCAAGCTCCAACGTAGGTAAGGGCCCAAAGTAGAACGCCGAATTTGATAGAGTCGAACAAATCTTCGACCAAGAAAACGTGACGCAATTGATTAACCAGGTTATTCAATTGCGTGGCGAAGGACACCGAAGCTTCCTGGACCTTTTCTTGAGGAAGAGTCAAGTCCATCTCCAAATACTCCCTTCAAAACACAAATACCCCATTTAGCACTCTAGTTTTGGTAAAGATTCACAAGAATCTAGATTCATGGAAAATATTGTTACTTGAACGGATGTCCAGCTTCTGTTTTGTGAATAGCTTGCAATACATTCTTGTAAATTCGGAAACATGTCGTCGCACTCAAAGCGATGAGCGAGACGTACGCCACAACCGAGATTAACGACAAAGATGAGAGGGAGACGAGGATAGCTAAAACGCTGAACAACACGATTCCCGACTGCTTCGCATCGCGCCAGTAAATCAAGTCAGCAACTGTGAAAGAAAAGTCAAACAATTCATTCAAAAATCTTGGATTAAGTTTCAAAGCAATGCTGGCTCCTTTCGGAAGGGTTGGATACAAGGCAGGTGACAAAAGCATTCATAGAAAGGGAGATACGCTGCAACCCAGAGACCCCATGGTAACCATATGGAAGCATCATGTGTTTTAAGCTTAGCGTAGAAGCATGTGCTCACCAGGTCCTCGTGAAACCTCTTCAACTTGTGTTTCGTTTTGAGCTCGGTTTTTGCGACCCATTTTTAGTTTCGAGATTTCAGCAAGCCGGACAGTAACTTTTCAACAAAACTCAACTTGAGCAAAAAACCAAACTGGCAGCTATTTGGCTAAGTGCTACAAAGCCTATGGGAAACACGGGATTATTCGTACATGAAGTAGACAAAAGAAACGTCGAACATTAGCCAAGCAAATTGTCAGCTGAGACAACAAGCAAAATTTCGCAATGCTCAAACACACGCTGAAAGTAAACGACTGACAGCTGCCGGCCGTTCGGTGACCTCGCCGAACGTTTCGCCCGGCAAGACGGTTAGAATACTACTTGAATTGGGAACTGCAAAATGGAACGCCAACGTTACTCATTTAAAATGTTTATTTTTACCCAAAAGAATCACAAGCAACGTTCTCTTCACCAAGGGCGTCAAAGCAGAATAGGTTTAATTCTGCTTGCACTACTGAGAACTGCCAGAAGACGACCACTTCAGTTCATGGGAATGAGGATGAGGCCGAAGTCGGTCCAAAAGAAAAGGTCTGATAAAACGGGAAGTAAAGGGAAATGGATGGCCACGCGGTCAATGCGGCACAGGTAAGCCCAGCGCCAGCTTGTTCTCGCGAGCACAAACTGACTTCAAGTCATTAACTATCCTGAATCCCAACAGAACTTTGGACTTCCCACCCAGCTACCCCCCTAAATCGATGCCAGCGCCGGGAACCCCCGTTATCTACCCTACAGCCAAGGTATTCCCCACAGGAAAACCCATTTGCACAAAAGCGTGAATAATCAGAGGAAAATTATCGGGTAAGAGAAATTATAAAGGGAGAAGTATTGTTTGAAGGAATTATAACGGCTGTAAAGTTGAGTCAACGCCAAGCTGGCTTTAGAAATGTCGCGGTGACTCACGTTATGAATACTGAGAAACACGAGTTGCTACCTTAGGACCTTTCGCAAAAAACATTTGCGGCATATCTCCAAGTGCCTGACCACACATCATAGGACGATGTAAATTACATTCCGCAAAGATTGTGTGCCAAAATAGGGTCCCCGTGAGTAAAATTTGCAATACGCCGCTTTTTCTTAAATTCTGTTTCGCAAAGCGAACAACTAGCGCTTATTTACTCGCACCTGAAGTGAATTAAAATAAAAAAGGCTTTTAAAGGTCCCCGGGCACCTGAAATGTCCATTCCCTACGTCCACGGGCTCGCACTGGGAAATCACAATGCTTTTCCGCTATTGTTACTAAAGCTGGAGAACCTGCTATAATGTTCTCCGTTTCACCTACGCCGGAAGTGTGCTAACGGAATTTAAACGTGAACGTTTTCAAGCCCCCAGGTATCAACTCCAAAGATTTCTATGGCTCTTTCCTTATTTTATTTTTTAATAACTTAAAGGACGGCACGTCGAAGGCCGTTTTTGAACCGGAAATTTTACTCTTTAAAAAGCTGATCGGTCATTTACCCACGTTAGCAACGAATTTATTCTTAAAAATTCTACAAATCCTCCACAAGAAGCTGTACAAGTTGCCAGCTGTTATTTTCGACAGCTTAAAAAACGGCATGGCTTTTCGTGGAATGACTTGCACTATTTGTCATGCCATTCCCCTATAGGAAAATAAAGCGAATTAGAGCCTTAGGGCATATCTTAAGATAATTTTGTACAGGTCTACCTCCTTCTTAGTCACCTACGCGACATAATGCAAAACCTTGTCTAAAAAACTTCAGGGATAAAAAAGAATTCGCCCGGGTTCTTCAGCGAGACCACAGTGCCAGCGATGAAAATAAACCTGGCACCTGACCCATGTGGACTGAAGCGGGGACAAAATGAAGCGTCCTACTGCCACATACTTTCCACCTTCTCAACATTCCACCGGACGCGTCTCCTCTAAATGACTCCATCTTAAACATAATTCTGCTTCTGGTGTCACTCTGCTAATGTCCTGCTAAATATATAATTGATAAAAGCCACGCTGCTGTGCATAAGGGAAAACGAAACAAGGGGTGTAAAGGCCTGCAAGCGCCGCCACAGGGTTTCGACACCAACTCCTGCGAACAAGCTCAACACTTAAATAAATTTGGGCTCACTTCGGTCTCGCGGTAATAAAGCCATGGCAGGGACGTTTTCCACGCGGCTCATAACGTTCGTCAAATCAGGAAAAATACGGCGTTCGTATCCCACGGAGAGATCTTCGGAAGAGTTGAAACACCAACTCGTGTAACTCGTCAAACTTTACAGTGAACGAGGAGACGCTTTTGTTCCCGCTACGAAGGAACGCACTCAGAGGGGGAGAGACCTACTAGTTAGCCCATCTGCCGCACCATCAGTAGTGACGACACAGCGCTGCTGTCGCAACCTGAGCCCGCATCAATAGACAGCAGACGGATTGAACTTGGCTAGGAACAAAAATACGAGCCCCAGTCACGAACTTTCCATGAAGTTCTGAAAATTATTTCCCCTCAACCTCCACACCCTATAATGGTGGTTATGGCAACCATACTAACGCGGAAACTTTATCTAATCCCATAACTCAAACCTTATTTCCTACCCGCGTCAACCATTTACTCCCGACAGCATACGCTCAATAAACCCTATTCGACGCTAGATAGGATGACGTCACTCTCTGCAACACCTATCCGGCTTGCAAACATAATTATTCAAGCTATCGCTAGCTTGCAATGAAATAAAGGGACACTTTTTTGGGAACACGAAATGAACGATGACGTTGCAAAATTATAAATCTAAAAGAAATACGTGAAGATTCTAGAAAGTCCGGAACTAAAATTACGATCCGGCGAGACTGACTGTCTCGAGCTAAGAAATCAATAGTTGCAACGAGCATCGCAGTCACGTGACACAAGTGTAAGGGAGCCAAGTTTGAAACTCGAGATTAGGGCCAGAAGAGGTGCAAATACTACCTTTAGGATCCAGATGGCCAGCGTCAAACCAGGCGCCTAGAAAAAAAATGTGCGAAAGAAGCGATAGGTTAGAAAAAGTCGCACACACCAGAGATAAAGACAGGAAAGACCCACACCAGTGCATTTCAATGTGTGTGCCGGTGTGGCTAGCGAAATGTCTGATTCGAAAACTTACGAGGATTAAAAGCGGAGCTGTAAGACGCTGGTCCGGTTTCGCGTTTCTGTTGCGGAGACTGACGAGTCTTAGGTTTCTCTTGTTCGAGCTGCTCTGGAGGAATTTTAGGATACAAGGATTCTCCTTTCTTCTCGGATTCTTCGGGCAAATCCTCCGACCGCAAAAAAACGTAAGGCTTTCCCTCTTCTTCTTGAGGACTGGCTTTCTTTTCCGGCTGGGTACGTTCCTCTTCCTTGAGTTTCTCGGGCGTTTTATCAGTTTTGACTGGTTCAGGCTCTCTGGGTTTCTCTTTTTGCTCAGGAGAGGATTTAGGCGGAGTGTGCCCTTCACGTTTCTCGACTGGAGACTCTCCTTTAGACTCGGGCGATTTGGCCGGTGATCCTTGATCTTTGGCCGGTTTATCTTCTTTGATACCAGCGGCTTGATGTTTAGGACTTTCTTCGGTTTTCTTGGGCTCCTGAGACGGCGTCTCTGCTTTAGGAGGTGACTTGTCTGGTTTAGGAGATGACTTGGACTCGTGCTCTTCCTTGCCGTGCTGTTCATCCCCAGAAGGTTTAGCTTCGTGTTTCGGACTTCCGGTAGCTGATTCATGTTTCGGACTTGTCTTGTTGTCATGTCCGGTAACATTACGTCCTTCGTCGCGAATATCCTGCGAGGCTTGACGAATTTGTTCTTGCATCTCTTGGTCGAGGCTGAAGCCAAGATGGGGATCAGCTCCATCGTGGAACTTACCATGTTCTAAGCTATGGTGCTCGTGATGATGTTCCATGTTGGTAGCCTTCTGATTAACTTTACTTAAGTGGTATCAATGTTCCCCAAATTAATACTGCGCCAACTTATATCACCTGTCAGGTAGCCAACACCCTTTCAGTTATCAATACTCGGTAAAGGACGCGATGAGGTGTTGTAACTTTGAGAATTGTGTTATAATGAAAGACTTTAGGATTACTCTGCTCGGAAAACACTTTTAACGAGATCAGCACACGTTCACATACAAAACAGGAATGGTAAATTTGAATGCTGTTGTGGCTATCGACGTCGACAATATCAGAATTCGCCGAAAGAAACGCAATGTCGACGTGGTCCTAGACTAGGGACCCTGGCTTCGTCGAGCATGAGCTATCAACCAATACGAGGCTCCACGCAGTATGGCAGAGAACCTAGGCGCAGCCCCGGCCCCGCAGCGTGCAATGCTCCAGACTGGTGCGTCATTCGAAGATACGAAAAAGTAGGAAAACCACGAAAAAAAAATCCTCCCACCCATCCATAAAAAACGAATGCTACTTCTTTAATTTAAAACACACACATGCTTCAGGTAGACCTTCCTGGTTTGGAATTAAGGTTCTAAGGCCCCAGTGTACTTGAACTTCCTATGGGAAAATTACGTGTTAAATGCTTCTGGCGCTTTCGCAAATACTGCTCAATATCTCATAAACAGTTTCCGACAGCAGGGTTCTGAATAGTTGTATCTAGCTCATATCAATTCTTTCTTTTAGGTAAAGCTAGACCCCGTACAACGAACGCCTCGTACAACGAACGTTTCGTAAAACGAACCGCAGAAAGGCATCCAAGATCATTTAACAGTGGCATGAACAGACCTTTTTTTTAACATTGAACAAGTCGATTGCAGAAGAGGCTCATGAACTTAAATTGGTGTCCTTGCGGTGTAGTATTTTTTTATTTATTCGACTTTCTGTAAGGTTTTTAGAGAAAGTAAACCTGGTCGAGAACGTATTACAATGATTCTCCTAGTTAGGGGCGTATTTGGGGGGGGGGGGTCGACCTCCCCCCTCCCGAAAGTTTGATTTTATAATGGGGAGATAGGGGAATGACCAAGTGTCCAAAAAAATTGCATATTAACCCCTCCCCCCCCCCCCCCGAAATTAAATCCTGGATACGCCATTGCTCCTAGTAACTTATGTAAAATGACGTCTCGTACAATACAATGCACGCTTCATTCACGAACCGTCGACCAACGGATTAGGTTCGCTGTACGCGGAGCTACCGTATTTTGTAAATTTGTAACAAAGTCGAATAGCAACCTTTTTGGGGGGAATCTCACACGTTGCAACCAATTGCAAGAGAGCCATTTCTTTGGCATAACGGAATTCATGAGAACTGTGAGTTTTGCGAATTTTCCCAGGTATTGACTCCAGAGGCAGCAGATATTGAAGTAAAATATTTCATCGAGCCGCGCTAGACAGTTTGATAGAAAACTTTGTTGTCAAGGTACTGTACTTTAATAAACGTTGCGCAGTTTCCGCCAAATAGCTTGAACCATTTAATATGTAATTACTCTGCAGGAGGGTTCGGTGCACCGGAGCCTCAATAAACCAGTATTCATCGTCATTTTATTTTTTTCATCCAAAATCAATGCAGAAAAAGGTGCATTCAATTACATTTCGTAAAGACGACAAGGAGAGAGAGACTATGTGGCACGTAGCTAACTTTCAAGGTCACTCTTTACAACTGCCATTAATTATAGGTATATGGATAATAAGGATGTTCTTCAATTTGCTTTCAAAATATCTTATCGTCCAGGTGTTCAAGGAGCTGGTTACAATTAGAATGCAAAACCCCAACAGCTATAAATTTGCTTTGCTACAAAGCTATATGCAGCATGAGAAAACGTGTCAACTTTACAGTACTTTATTTATATAAGAATGAATGCACGGACAAATACTAATGAACATGCCCATTTTGCTTGGTTGGCGGGCCATACGTAACCTCCCCTTTCGGGAGCGGCCGTTGAGAATAGTGAAGGCACAAAATGTCGCCCATATCGTATATAGCATCTAGGACCTAGAGTAATATTTTTCTGTAAGTTTCGGAACATAAGCGACCCGTGTTTGCAAAATACTTGGTCAAGCATTTCTTTTGTGTGGGCAGACGAAATACAGAATCGAATACGAGATTCCGATATCTTTGTGGCCGGAAAGCCGACACCAACAGTCGCAAAGCCTTTCCGCTTCATTTCGCGAACAAAATAACTGCAAATGTTACACGGTCAGAAAAGAATAGTGTTAACGTGAACTGTACCCTTACATAGCCTTCGCCGGCATGTAGATAAGCAAAGGAACCACAGGAGAGTCATCGTGGCCGTAAACAATGAAACCTTTCTGCCGTAACTTGCTACGGAAATATTTACTATTCCATGACAAGGACTCCAAACGACGTTTTCCTTTTGTAAGTCAAAACACGATTAATGCTGCTTATACGTTTCTCAGCTTTACGAACCTTCGTCAGTCCCGTCTTCTCCCATAATAATTTTCATTGAGCTTATAATTTGTTGCGCCACTGGTGCCGACATCGACGTGGCATAACAAGCAGAGTGGCTTGCTGTCCGTATATAATCGATGAGATTCTAGAACCAGAGTCAATGTTTATCTCAGTTCTTAACCCGCAATCTTGTCCGTACTTTCGAGCCAGCTATATATCCACCAGCTGAACCAAAGCTCTTGGTAAAAGTGCCCATGAGTATGTCAACATCTTTAGGATTACAACCGTAGTAATCTACGATACCCCTCCCTCGAGCCCCCGTGGCACCAATCGAATGGGCTTCGTCGAGATACAGATAAGCGTTGTACTTTTTCTTCAGGGCAATGATCTCAGGCAAGCGCACAATAGAACCTTCCATGGAATAAACGCCTTCGACAACAATTAAAATTTTACGCCAGGGTCTATTAATGCGTGTCTGGCCATCCACTATGGCTTCACGCAACCTTTGTTCCAAATGAGCGATATCTACGATCAAACAAACACATATACGATGCAATTTGTCTTGCGTAACTGGTGCTTTACCTCCGTGACGGAAGACTCTGACGACAGCTCCCGATAAGCGTAAGCCCAACACGATAGACGCATGATTGAGTTCATCACTCAACACAAGACACCCCTTGCCTAGTAGAGTTGGCAAGTTAAGCGCGTTGGTGGCAAATCCCATGCCGAAAGAAATTGAATCTTCAACTCCTATGAACCTGGCCACGCATTCTTCGAGTTCGCGCAACAAGGTTGTGTTACCTTAGGACAACAGAGGCAAAAGGTGAGTGAGTTCTTGAAAAACTTCCGATTCTTGTAAAAATCTTACCGATCTCATGTCGGGTGGACGCTATCCCAACGCCGTGCTCCCTCGTAATTTGCTCGGCTGCTTCGGCGCAAGGCCCGGTGGCTTGAGCAAAGCCCAAATAGTTGTACGAACCCAAGTTGAGACATTCGCTGGTGGTGCCAGTACATCTGTAATTGTGTCGTGAAAGCGACAGGAACGAAATTATGCCGGTTTACTTACACAATCCGGCGATCGGCAGTGAACACACGGTTCTTAATCGTAAACTTAGCTCCCGGAGTACTGCAAATAGGCGTATCAAACAAGTCTCCGCCTTGTCGGAGAATATTTCTTCTGTACAAGCTCTCAAAGCTACTCATTAACGGGACGTATCCCTTGAGCGAGAAAAGAAAATAGTGACGAGGTTTCAAAGTATTTTCAGGCTTACTCACCGGTTTATCAGACACGATCTTATCGCCTAAAAAGGTCTGATTAATGAATTCACGAACGACCCATACGACATACCATAATGCATAATTTAAATACGTCACAATGGCAATATGCAACGGCACGCTTTCGAAGCACTCTTCTTCATGGGCCATGCTACGTGTAGAGGGTCACTTCGACTTCGAAACAAGGGACGGAAAAAAAAGGTCTGTAAATCCTAGTACAATCCCGTGCCACGGCTGGAGGATAACTCAATTACATCCAGCGTTCGGGTGAAACATGCCCAGTTTGTTTCGAGTTTCGTTGCACAAGCGGGAAACAATGCTCGAAGACGTCTTGACAAAACACAATCTGGGTTTTAACAACACAATACAACAGGTGTGTAGAGAACACCGGAAGGGAGCAGTGAATAGCCTAATTTGACGTCGACAGGATATGCTTCCCAAACGTAAGCACTGCTATCGTTAACCCCATTACACAACAACTTAACAGCAACAAGTTATATAAGGAGCTGAGAATAAGGTAGAAAAACTTGGCGTTCAATTTCCACAATAGCGGTGCGAAATATATTAAGTAGTCAAACGATTTGCCGTTGTCGTCAAAACCGTGCTTGACCTTTTGCACTTATCACATGGGCGTACAACGAGTTTCTATGTACAGAGCACTGACATCGCAACTTGTGTGAGGAAACGGCCACAAGGCGAATGGGCTTTATGTTTCATTCACGGTATCTCACAGGTGATAAGCATTACAGTACAGCCACAGAAAAACCGACCAGGCTTTAAAGAATGTTGAGAATGTGGAGTGTCTTCGAACTGAAAAGGTTTGATCCCCCATGCAACCACACACAAACATACAAAACTTCCTGTTAGGACTAAAGCTTAAATGATGAAATAGGACACGATGAAACTGCATTTAGACAAAATGCGCTCTACAATAAACTCCACAAAAGACAACTGAGAGGGAAAATAAAGTACTCTACTTCATGTTGAAGCACTGTGCTAAGCTTCCCCTTTGCTATCAATATATGTAGGATCATTTTTTTATAGTGAGAACTATATATTAACTATTATGACTGGTAGAACTTTCATGAGTTAGCTCAGTTGTGGCTAACGTAGTAGCACACGCGTTTCTAGACATCGTAGTATGAGAAATGTTCCAAATCTCTCGGCGCTTGCTGACACGGAAGAAGCCATAACATTGGGCTGCTTCTTCCACAAACTTCGGCGAGTAAGGCCATGCGAGGTCGTCGAGGGCGGAATGGACCTTGCTGTTTAGCTTGTTCGACAGCCGTTTCGTCCGTAAACACAGCTTGTAGTTGGTCACACATGATGGCGGTGACGAAAAGACCGAAAAGACCGCTTTCGACCACCAGTACGACGGAATGTAAGCTGGCCCATGGAAGCAAATACCACGAATTACCAAAAAACAAGCCGAATAAAGAAAGTGGGTTAGCTTACATTCTCGTTTGAGTTATATGACGATCTTTGGAGCAATCCTGGCATTCTCCCATCCAAGAAGCCACTACTAACGCAACTGCATAGATAGACAACAGCCCTACGTAGACCAGGAACTGCAGGAAGTACTTTTGGTTCCACTCGCCGACACAATTGTTGATCCTAAAGGTGAAAATTTGTTACTGATTTATAATGAGAATTTTCCAACAAAAGGAAGGAATGAAGCTTACCATGGACAATGATGATCCATTCGCCTTACGCATCGCTTACATATTCGGCAGTGATGGGCCCTTGGTGGGCGGTATGTTTCGCATCGTGCACACACTGTCCAGTCTTCTCTGCTATTCTCTTTCTGAGAGCCTACACAAGAATAATAAAAAAATATATTTGGATATTAGTAACGAAAACTGAATATTTCGCAAATTACCCGAGTTGATATCAGAAAAGTCTAGCCTACTATGTGGCAAAGGTACAAGTCCAGGATCGGAGAAAACGGCTCGCAGGTGAGACATGGTTAAGAGTAAAATGATTGTGTTGAACAAGATCATATGCAATGGGCCCCATAAACTGAAAGATAACGAAAGTAATAGGCAGATATTAGTTTTCCGTGCGAGGGCTCTTCTATCAGTAGTGTCTGTTAACATCTACTGAAGCTAATCTGACGTAAAGAACACGATACATCAGAAGTCGCAAAACTTGGACCAAGTCTAAAAACACACCTGGTATGCATGGTTTGAATAATAATCCACCGTACAACTACATAATCGGCGTAGAATACTGCTACATAAGTGATGACTAGACAAATGATCCCGCAGGGATCTTTCCTAAATATAGGCATATTCTTCACTATTTATTTTCCACAAAATCATAAACACAGAAACAGTAAATCTTGCAAATTGGCAGCTATCCGCACGCCATCTACAAGTCATTTGTGGAGTTGCCTAGGGCTTTTTGGTGGCAATTCGCACGATTCGCTATGAAAGGCACTAAACGAAAATTTTGCAATCATTACTCGCAAAAAAAGATAAACACCGTTATCTTATCTTAATTAGAGCTTAAAATTAACATAGGTATAATAAGTAATTACTTTACAGGGAAATGTTGATGGTACAGTAAATAAAATGTGGCATTGGAACACGCAAAATACATTACAAAAGAGTCAACAATGTGTAAAGAGATGACCATTAGCAGTTTATAGTTTTTTTAAAAAATTAACTAAAGTGGGGCTGATTTTCCTCGAAGTAAAATATAGTAATGTTTAATCGAATAAATTTCAAAGATTTTAAAGTGTACTTCGAATTTTAAAATACTTTGCGTACGCCAAGGAATGATGTGCCATTAGGAACAATTAACGGTTTTTTCATTTTTCACTCAGTGCGAGAACTAAAATAATAATTAACTTTGTTCAGAAAGCGAAAGGTTGGCGTAGTTATCCGATGAGCTACAATTTTCGTTGGGGAAAAAAGCAAAAGTAAGAATAAGCGAAGATTAAAACTTGATGCTTCTCATTTGCTTCATTCAAGTTCTTGCTGCTATCAAATGGAACATCTGAATCATCGGTCTGAACTAGCGACTTCCCCTTAGAAAACCATCTAATCACGTTTAACTGTTTTTGCATGGCAGAAACAATTCTCAACATTAATTAAATAAGATTACTATGGTCGCATTCAGCTAATTCTTCTACATTCGTTGGTTACTGGTAATTAACATGATGAGAAAAGATAACCTCATTCTTGCTCGAAAAGTAGCGCGTATCAGATTTATACCAATTTCTCATTTAAGTTTCGTTCTTTTCCTTTGAATGTTCTTTTCGCAAAGAACTTATGTTATTTACTGCTGTAGTGATTTTTACAGCACTCAGCTATCTGTACAGTACAGTAATTCGCAAGATGTAATTGTGTGTTTTTTGCCTCGCGTTCCATTTGACCCCTTCTCTCCTCGAGTGTAACCGACGTTTCTTTCAACTCGAAACCTTCAAAGAACTTGAAAAGACTTTAAAAATATCAGTAAGAAGGGTTAAGGGTTATTTGCTTTAGCTACGATTTTCAGTACGTTACTTGCGTTGTATATAAGATTTTTTTTACAAATTAAGGACAAGTCATCAACTCCTGTTACTTTTATTTAATCCAAACTTCTTCTTGCGTATGCTCATTTTTCAGGACCTGTAATTCTGGTGTAATCTTTATCCTCCCTGCTAGATTGCCCTTTTTGCATAAGGCTCGTAAATCCCCGAAGGGTACAGCTCGTAGTACGAAATTACATAGCTGCACTTTACCCTTCTGCGCTGCAAGACATAGTTTAATGCGCTTATGTGTAACCTGATCTAATAATGAAGGTAACATGTAGCCTACTCTTATGCTATCCACATAAAAAATAAAATAATACTATACGCTATACAACTATTATTATGAATCTTCAAGGCTTAGTAACAAAGAATATCGGAATGTTGGCCTCGATTGTCTTAATTTGTCTTTCGTGCCTCATTTGTCGACAAGAGGATCGAAGTATCGGCGTTCAATCATAGGTGGCTCAAGCTTCCTTTGGCATACTCGCGTAAATTTTTCCACTATTAGCTTTAAAGTCGTGAGAACATTAATTAGCCCATTCTTTTTATTGTCTCTGACCCTAGTTTCATTCCTACCCCTAGCTGGTAAAATTTCGCATGTCGACTCCCGCTACCGAGTTTAGGGTTCCAGTAGGTTGCGCCGAGTATTGTAAGAGCTCGCACTGCCTCCGTGCGGCGTCCGCCATGTCGTGGTTTGCCATACGCATACAGGGTTGGGGAACGTCTTGTCTTGGGAGCATGATGTCGTTAGCCTGGAAGACGTCATTGCTATGCAAATTCTAGCTAAAGAAAACTCGAGCTAGCTCTAGCAGGCCCAAGTGCAATCTTTCCAAGGACGTGTAGTGATTGATTGGGTGATCAGCAGTGATGATTCCGGGGGACATTGTATCGGAAAAGATCACTGCTCTCCCCCTAGCTTGTCTGTGTTGGTGCTTATGACTACGGACTTGGCTCCCCTATTCCCCGAAAACCTCCGCGACAGATCTTTCAGTACAGTAGCCGATGTTAGACAAACTTGTCTGCTGGAATGGTGTGACGGAGTTATTGAGTTTTGGTGACGGATCCGGCTTTGTTTGGATCTGGCTAAACCAGTATTACGCCATTTTTGGATATCGCCATCTTGGCGGAGTTCTTTAGCTCGGCGGAGTTTCGGTCTAATGTCCATATGTCATGTAACAACCGCATCAACTGGCGCTGATTGGAAAGTGCGTGCAGTGCGTTCTAAGTTGGGGTGTCGGAGTGTAATGTAAGAGGTGAGTCCTCCCAAAAGCATACGCCCTGGAAAAGAAAGAGTGATTCTTGGATATAAGCATTCCATTGCTGCGGACTACCCTTGGTTCCTTTTTTTCTGGGAATTTCTTGGTTTCACGCAAAAGCATTGTGCGTTACACGTTCAATGGGTGGGAGTTATGTGGCTCGGCAGCTGCAGAATTGTAGAACAAATCACGCTCGCATGAGTTTCTAAGTGACTCCAAACATGGGATGACGATTCGGCAGAAAAAAAGGCAACGTACTGTACATTTGAAGATTGACATACAACACTGTTTTCAGTACTTCCGCTGCAGCACGTACCAAAGCTAGCTCGCCGCCTTGGAGAGGAAGCCCTCCGTACTTGGAAACTTGCATTTCTGCCGTTTTCGGATGTATGTCTCGTGGGGTAGTTTGTCTGAACGACTACGTGAATCCTTAGTATCCGAAATAAATCGAGCTATTATTGCAGAAAGCCCATCCCAGGGAGTGTAGAAATATCCAGCACCGTGAGACATCATGAAGGGCCCCACCTTTTTCCTTACTTTCAGGTAAGACAATTAAGCTTCTTACAAAAAATTTATGGTCCACATAGCTCTCCCTAGTAGTTGACACGCTTTCTTTTGGCGCTTTCTTGTATGCTCAAAGAAGTCTCTTTCAGGTTCTCTGCAGAATTTTAGGCCAGGCCCCATAGTACACCAAAAAAAATGTTGTCTTATTTCTGCGCTTTGTCAGCTAGTCCTTCCATTATTTTTCGCTTCTCGTCTTCGGATCGACAGTCGCGCGCCTACCCAGAGATAAAAAGTATCCACTTTAGTCAGTCTTTCTACCTTTCTCCCCTTTCCCTTCTCTGTATAATGTATATTTTTCCTGAGTTTCTCCCCCCCCCCTCCCCTCCGCGTTCGCCGTCTCGACGTGCATGCAGTGAGGGGGACCCTAGAAGGTGCAGGCAGGCGCCTTCAATGGAAGTCGTGATCTCCGTCGCGGAGTTCGGTCCGAGGAACTCATGCAGCGAAGAAAGGAGGAGTCTATAGCAGCTTGAAAAGAGTGAGGAAGTAAAGGCAACAAGGGCCAAGTATGGTATGGAGAAAAGGGGGTGGAAGAGAAAGAGAGAGAGAGAGGGAGAGAGAGCGCTAGGCAAGGGAAACAGACCGGGGGACGAAAATCAATAGCCCCTGTACTGTGCCAAGCCCCACGAGTGTGTTTCCTGACTCGAACACGCCCACATCCACTAAGAGAGAGAGAGAGAACGGGGTACGGGAATCGGCACGGAGGAACCCAACTTTCTGTTGAGCCGTGCCCGACTAGCTCGTCGAACTTGGTAGTTGTAGGCGGTACGGGAGAAGCGGGTCGTTGAGGCGCTGGCCACAGGGTTAGTGTACGGGAACAAGCGGCAACAATTATGTCATTGGCCAACCGCACGAGCAGAAGGATTTCTAGGTCCTCGGAAGTATACAATTGAATTTCACCAACCCGTCGACAGCGCTGATAAGCTGGGAGTTGCTCTCTCCGAAACCCGGCAACCTCCTATTCGAGCGAGTTCTATAGAGAAGCGGCGTAAAATGTTCCCCATCACTCAAATTACTCCTGAGACATGGCTCGAAACTTATGGGGTCCTGTTCTTATTAGACAAGAATGGGTGCAGACGATCTTTATGGGAGACTATACAAGCTTCCTTTCCTTTCGTTTCCTCTTGAGATACAATGTTGAGATAACAGAGAATGAAAAAGAAGGGAAAGAAAGAACGCGCGCGAGAGAGATTGGTTGGGGTGTGGTAAGAAGGTCGATGCCAGTGAAGAGCGTTTAACAGTGGGTAAGTGTTCGCGATATATAGGAACGTGGGCTCGGAGACGCTGGTATCTTGGCTGCATATTTGTGATGCTTCCGTAGCTAACGTTTCGCGATCGTGGTAGGGTAAAAAGTCGAATTATGCCAACTGTTACCAAAGCTTCCGGTAATGTAAACAAGCCAAAGGGGTTATTACATGGATCTCCGACGTACCCCATGGGAAAGGTCAAGTTTTTGATTAACATAATTCCAATGCGAGCTGAGAGGTAGCTATCGAATAACTGACTAATGATAAGTGTGCTGCGGCAGTGTTTTATTACCCTGTATTTTCGTTACTGATACCTTCGGTTAGCTTTAAATACTTCTAGTTTATGTTACTTATTCTGGTTACGAGCTAAAGCCGAACTCCAAAATTTGTCAACCCCGGAGTTGTTGACTGTCATGAAAATACTTTTTTTTGGAAGCGATATGTACTTCCCTTTGAAATTGAATCTTTCTTCAAGAGTACGGTTGAAACTTGCTAGAACGAAACTTGGTTGTCATGAACTGTCGGTTGTTGTGAACTAGATCGAAAGATCCCAGCCGAAACAAGTACGCTAAATGTGCAGAAAAGCGTACTAAAAAAAGAATTTTTGCGTATAGTGAGCAAATAGTTCCTTTGGGCCATTGACACATGCTGTTTTGTTGGCCAGAGCGAACCTAGCGGTGTCATGCGGTGACCCGTAAAAAGCTGCAATACGAGGATTCAGAATGACGTATGAGGGTTGCTCAACAAATCCCTTTACATTTTTCTTGGTGCCATCGTGCTCAATACCCCCGCACTAGCCATTCATGTTATGGGTGAAACAACAACAAACTGTGATCATTCTGCTGCGCATTACTTCGTTCAAAAGGACTGAGAAGCTTACTCGTTGAAACGGCATCCATTAAAGTAGAATTTCAGAGCATTAGACGTTAAATAATTAACTCGACGTTAAATTAACGAAATTCTGAACTCGAAAGGACCTTATTATTGTTGTAACAAAAATAACTAACGCACAAGACACACATATATGTTTTTTTAAGTGCACAAACCCACATTGGATATAAAGAACGAACTTTGCGCTTCCCTCGAAGTTTGTTGTAGCAAGATTTTACTGTGTCAGGAGCTATCTCCTAAACAACTTGGTAAAAATAGTTCAAGTTCAATGTAGCAATAATCATATGACTCGTTTGTACTACAAATACAAGAAACTAGGATTAGTTTTAACATTGGGCAATTATAACAAATATACATTTGTCGAACTACCTTTTTCATGAAGTTTAATATAATAAATTAAGTCTACTATGTAGTAATAAAATTAGGTTGACGGTGTTCCGTATAGGAAAACACCAGGGGAAATTGGTCCACCACCATGTTTACAATAGACCCAGCAATAGAACAAATGAAACGAACGACGAGCGTCTTGTTTTAGTTATCGTTTTCTCTTTTTTATTTACTCTTTTCCCCATTTTTATTGCGTGCAACAACTGTTGAAGATTAGGTATTCTAGCCAATCGGATTGCTAGAATACCTAATGTTCCTACTAAAAAAAATCTGGACAACAGTTTAGTTCGTCAACTATATGTTAAATATGATCAACCGATGAGAGTTAGCTAATTGCTCCAGTCTTTACCTATAAGCACATCCTGCAGGAGTGTTCTAGCATCTCCAGCATCTCCAGTGCGGAAAGTTGTCAGACTACGTCAACTTTCTTGCATGTCTACAAGCCCAAAGTTTCACATTACTTGGCAAAATTGGAGTTCTACTTGTCGTTACGATGACGGGAGTCCTACGGCATATTTTATGTAGTTGAAACGGAGAATAACCGTTCCCGCTGGCTGAGCTGAGCCAACGTTGACTTTCCGAAATCGGGTCATGAAATAATAATGAAACCAGGTTCCTAGGCTTGAAATCTAAGATAAAAAGGAGGCGGTGGAAGTCGTTAAAGATGGTATGGCTCGTACGCCTTCTTTGGCACGTCCTGTAGCACCCGGGTTTCAAAGTAAGCTGTGCTGTTGGCATAACGTCCTCGAACCGAAATACCTGAAGGCGAACGTGTCGAGGAGCGTGACTTTTCTTTTCTTGCTTCTTGAGCCGTGCATTCAAATTGCCACTTGGGAGAGAAAACGCTAATAGCGTGACAAGTGTTCGGTTAGACAAAGCGCGGGGTGTTCCCTATTCTGTTGCTTTATTTGTATCAACTAACCCCCCCTCCTCGCGCTCATCTTGTCAAAGCAGCCATTGTGCAAGCGATAGAAAGGAGAACTCTTTTAAGCATATCGAAAGGATCATAATTTTGCAATTGTCAAATGGTTTTCAGTTCAAGTCGGAAATAATGTTATAGAGAGAGAATACTGGCGACCCACAGACTCCGAATATGAAGACGACGCCACCGGATGGTAAACCACTTTTGCTTATAGAGTGGAAAATGGCTTGGCACCCCCCCGTGCTTTAACACTCGTCAAACTCCCACGCCCACACAAGCCCCACGAAAAATCTATCGTCCTTTTTATGGGCTCCGGTCCTCCGCATTTCGCCTTGATAGAGTCAGTCGTTGCCGATATCCGCCTATACTTAATCTTTCCTCGTTTACCACACCTGCATACACATTACAGCGTATAAAAAAGGTTAAAGGGGGAAACGTTTGATCGTTTCACCGACTTTCACGCCGCTATGGGGTACATCCCCCCTTCTCTTCCGTGGATTTGATGACGGAGCAGAAGCTCGCAATCCCTCCAAAACTGGACTACGCATATCGTAGACTTCAATAGCAGGGTTCGGGGGACGTATAGGTATAGTAGCGAAGAGAAAATAATGCCACTTGATCCTTCATATTTTCCTTGCGATAATGTACTGCACTTACGCTCGTTTGTGCTTTATATGGAGCAAGAACGGTGCTTTAGCTTTGAATTCGTTTTTAAATCTTGAAGGAAATTGTAGAATTCTTTGGAGTAGAGCTGATGTTTTAAGATTTCTGCCAAGGCGATATCTCAACGACTTAAATGTGTTCTTTTCCTTTCGGGAGTTTTTTCTGTGTTTTTAGCTATTCTTTCGACGAGTCTCCACTTTTTGCTCGCTGTCTTTTATTAAAAGTAAAAGTATCAGCAAACCCGTGGTACGTGGTACGGCATAGGGGTCACCGCAAGATATCACTGCAGTAGGGAAGTCCTTTCCCAATCCCACGTACAGTACATGATGTCCAAGGTTTTTTTCGGATTAACTAAATTGCTGGACTAGCGAAGGACTCAGTTACGAGCATGTAAAGCAGGGTAATAAAGCCAAATTGGAAACAGGATTATGTCGCTGGGCAAATTAAGGGAGATTACACTTCACATTTACACGAGTTCAAAACTCGCGAAGTTTGCGAAGTCGTAAGCATCATATGTTTCTTGGAAAATAATTTAACTGACCCAATTAAACCAAGCTAGACGATTACACCAACGAGCTTAGTTCACGCTAAGTAATTCTAACAAAAGTTGGGCGATAAATCCACTGTTGTTTTAATCCGGGCTCGTGTGCCAACTGGACCCAGGTTAACATTAACCTTGTTTGCATACTTTGGGTTACAAGCGGGTTAAGAATCAGGTTACATAACCATACAATGCATGGAGGTCAAGGCTCTCGGCCATCAGTAAAGGTCTCGCCCCTCAATCTCGAGAATCTATGCAGTTTGTCAGTTTGTACACAATGTCTGCTTCCTAAAAACAAAGTACACATGTGCAAATGTAGAGCACATTTTTTTGTTTAAAAAATTTACAAGGAGTGTTCCCGTCAGTCCATGTGACGCCTAGGTAATGTCATGTGTGAAAAAAAGCAGCGAGCAACATCGGTCTATTAGTACACAGGTACCCTCCCGTGAATCGATATGTCGGTGGACACAAAACTGACCGGATAAGGGGAGCAACAGAGTAATAGAGCAATTCTGCAATGCGCAGTATTGGAGTCGGGGAAAATTAACTACCGAATTAACTTATCAAATTACGAAAAATTGGTATCAGAAGTTGCCATAGTATCTCGATTTAGCGGACCGCTGTTGGACTGTTATGTCGGTTTAGCGGACCGCTATTTGACTGTTATCTCGATTTAGCGGACTGCTATTTGATTCTTCCCGATTTCATTGTCAGTCTTGATTGTCGGTTATTCCGTATATGTCTTTCATTTATACCTGCAATGTTTAAATTTCTTGACCCGTATATAACGGACGCAACACCGAACGGGTTCTGTTGGATTTAGTAATGATTTTACTTTTCGTTAAACATATCTTACAAATATTTGTGGAAAGTAGCTCACAGTCTGACAGTCAGAAGTTTACGTCAGCAATTAATTATATTAATTTGAATTTTAACTCAATTACTAGCTGTTGTGTCTACTTCAGAGCAGGTTTGCTTGACAAGGTTTTTGTAGCCCAGTCTGATAATTTGATAGTGAAAACACTGGAACTCGTCATGTGCCTAACATATTTTGACACGACAATCGGGTCCTAAACTTCTCTGATATAAATTCTGAACCGGTCTTTGGTTTGCCTGTTTTTACGGTACCCTGAAGTCCTCGCGGTGTGGAGGTTCGAAAAAAATGTTTCGTGTACTTGGCTATAAGCGCGTACTCTTCAGCGGCTTGTTTGTAAGCGACGAGCAAAAAGAAACGTAAGTGCATGTAGTAAGAAAAACAACCTTAAGTACCGAACATAGATGTTTGCGAGGAAGTCGTGAGGCGAAACTTGAATGCAGTAATCTCGATAAGAAATGCTACTGCTTATGACGTCAAGATGGGCTTGCATGTACAAAAGACAGGATTCCTTGTTTCAACTTAACCAGGTTTCTTCTTTTCGTTACTTTTTTGTCTCAACGTTTACATTACTGAAGATACGAACAGTCAGTTTTTTGCAATGTTGTGTGCAGTCGAAATTTTGTCGGAAACGAGAAGGCCAAGTCCCAGCGAGGAGAAAAAAACATGTTCTCATACTAATTAGGACATTTCTTGAAGCCATTTTTCTTCCAAGCCATTGTGTATGTGCTTACGCGTTTTCAAGAGAGCAAAGAGTAGTCGATATGTAACTGTCGCGCTGAGGGATGGAAAGCGTGCTCTAGACCGGAATTCAATTGACAAAATTTTCTCTTTTTTTCTTCGGGGCCTAGCACCAACGGGCATTCACAGTACTAGGGAACAAAATAAGAACCCATACCATCCCTCGCATGAAGCAAGGGGTTGTGGTTCGCGGTGGATGCGCGGCCACTGCATCTGCTCTCGCAGCGATAAGCGTAGCGACATATTTACGGAAAGAAAGTGTTGCAACGCTTGAATGTCACGTGATACTTCTGAGAAACTTTGTATTTTTCGTTGAAGAACTAAAGCTCAAGTTGAAAGGTTGGTGAATTGACTAGAGAATCGAATTTACGAAGTTGATGCCATTGGTATGAAGCTCAAGGCCCCTTTCGGACGGGTGCTTTAATCCGCGAAAACGAACATACTGTACTGTAAACATTACTTCAGAGTCGAATTACTTACTGTACCTTCCACCCACGGATGATTGTTCTACGAGTTCCTTGACATATTGGTATATTACATTAGCAGCACACCCGTGAAGGTACCGCACACAGCGTAAGAATGGACAAGGGGAATATGAACGGAGAGAATGTGGACGTGAATTAAATAAAGTTCGCAGTGCTCCAGAGGGTGAGGTGGGGGTTTGGTTGTGGGACACAGGTTCGTCGGAAATGGCATTGCTTTAAAAATAATTGTTGGAATTCTCTTTGGAACGCACGAAATGTGTAACTGTTGGTGGAAATTGCTAAGCACAGTATACATTTAGCCAGTGTAAGGTTTCTGATTAAATTTCAAGCTCTGTTGTGTAGAAACTCCTTCCCCCACTGGACTAGCACTTCATGAAGGAGTAATTTCCACGGGTCAAACACGGCCAGTGATTCAGGGACATTTGCGAGCTGCGTGTTTTTTCGTCCACTGATTCCATGGGAGACCAAAACTTCGTAATGTAAGCATAGGGAAACTCTCAGCGCTGTAGGACCTAGGTTTTTGGGGTAAAAGGAATTATTAGGTCGTCTAATAAGTTGGCGAACCAAGCTGTCGATGTTAAACTTTGTGTTTTTCTCGAGCGCCAACAAAAAATAAGCCTCTTTCTGTGTTTGTAGCTCCTCTTTTTTGCTTCTTTACTCTTTCAGTGTTTTACAAACTTTTATGTTCCTTTCTTGAAGAATTTGCTAGATTAAAGCGAAAAACATTATCGAGCCAGGCTTGAAGCTTCGAAGCCGTTGTCGAGATTTCTGTGAAGTTGGCTCTCGGAAGGGCGGAATTGTTGACAACTCGATAATACTAGGCTGTGCTCTGAAACTCCCGGCGCTGGTCAACTAAATCACTGTTGCGATGCGATTTGCAGTCTTGGATTGCCATGTTGGGGAGCTATTGCATTCCGCTTTTGCAGACTAAATCGCTTGGTATTATTGGGTTCAAATATGATTAGATTGCAAAACGATGCTAAAATAAGAGCTTCTTTTGGGTGTATTTTTTACATTCTTTGTATTGATTACTTGTATATACAACATTTTCGCTTGACTTAAAGTAATTTAAAGGGATAGTATACATGCTCTTATGTCATAACACCCTCTAAAATGTATCATTGTATTCTTCACCGCCATTTTGATACTAGGAAGCTTACTTGAACCCATAAACCAAGGACTTTTGGAAAGTGCGATTTTGGATCAACATGATTTGCCATGTTTAGCCATTTCTTGGGAGGGGTTACAAGCACCTAAATTTGTATGTTTAAAAGTCTTTTAGTAAGAAAAAAATGCACAGAAACTACATATAAACTCTGGGCATTGGACGAACAACTTCGTGAAATATTCGTCATTGTAAGTGGGACAACGAACTTTTTGCACAGTTGGGACTTTCTTCCTTGTGTATCACTTGATTGCTGGTAGATGAAGGGGAAAAAGGCAATCCGGATTAGGAGGTTTTCTGTTAGGACACAAGCAAAAGCTTACTTCGACTTATGTATTCCGCTTGGTTTACGGCGTGGATTTATCGTCTCCATAAAGCAAGAGGAACAAAACATAATAATCACTGAAGAAGGTGTAATGCATAGTTGTTTACTGCCTTCAGGCATTAAAGATGTGGAAAAAATGGGGAATATTTGCGTGCCAGATTTTGCCAGAGTGGGATGGCCGTAAAGGACTTGGAAATGAATTATGTTTTTGTAACGGCGGACTATGGTATTACAGTTTTTACATGCTTACGTTAGTTGTCTAGGAAATTATTTCGGAATCCTGACAGGAACGACGCAGAAAGTTGAAAAACTGAAAAGTTTTGCTCTACACGCTATAATTTTTCTGTGTGTTTTCTTTAATAGATCCTTTTTTTAACGATCGCAGCGGCTCTGACATTCTAGACTCAACCAGAGTTCGCCTTGTCCACGCATATAACCTTGGTCACACTATGTAACTTACTGTAACCTAAATAGAATTATGCAATCATTCTTGGTTAGTATAGAGGAAATTCGGACAGCTGTATAAAGCTTAAGAGAACGGGAAATTTTTTCCCGCTTTGTAAGGCGTTATTGAAGTAAAATTACCCTTGGATAATCAAATGTTCAGAGGAGCCATTCTTACCAGGAACGGATTGCTCCTTTACGTGATTGACCCCAGTTAGACCTCGTTCTTGTCCTTGAAATATTGGAGAAAAAAGGTCATACTGCAGTGTTAGCGCGAAATGACGTATTTTGGAACCCGCGAAGCTCTAATAGAGCCTCCCGAGCCTGATTAAACTAAATAAGACTTACCTAAGACGTAATGACGAACTTCCCATAATTTAAACTTGGTCTCTATTGCTTGGCTCACCTTATTTGAAAAATACGCTAAGTACAGTTTTCCTTAGCCCTTGTCGAATTTAATAAACCTGAGAACCGTAATGAAGCATTTCATTACGACAGATCGCCTTTCACTTATCTTTTGTAATTTCTTAAACTTTTTCTTATCTTATTTTTTATTATATTTGTGTACTTAGCTGTGCATTTACTTGTTTCTTTATTTACTTTTCATGACATGGCACTACTCGTAAATAAACTCGTTAGAATAGAACTGAAGTGGCCTACAGCGGTGTTAAGGTAGTCTGACGTCAGCACTCCCCTTTTAACTCTACGCTTTGTCTTTTTCTTTTAAAGGAGAAAGGTGTTATGGCACATCACTTCCCTTTCAAAAACATAAAGTAGAGAGAGATGCTGACGTCAGGCCATATTTCCAGCCTCACACACCAGGCTTTCACTGTTATTGTGGCGGTTCATACTTCAAGTCTTTTTCTCAGTAGGAACAGCTATGATATATATATTTTTTGAGATACCCTTTCTGTGAGTCCCTCCACCTGGGACCATTTGACGGGAGCCAAGAAAGCTAGTCACCATTCGAGAACTCTTGAACTGTGCACTTGCAGCAAGCCTGCTTCAAGTACTGTATTTTACCCGAGAAAAATTATGCAAACTCTTGCGGAAGAAAGGTCGTCCGTAGGCAACTTGACTTGTCGATAAATACCGCGATGTTCGCAAGTCTGGTGAATTCAAAATGTTTATCCGGAAACGCGTTTACACCAATTAATTTTACCAAGTGCGAATGGGACATTAGTTAAACTCTGCGCGTTACTTTTGTATGAAAGGCTTACGAATAAAACGCTAACAACAATAGTTTTCCTGTTTTCAAACTAATTCGGCTGTTTTCAGACTGCCTTTTTGTGTCAGTGTAACGTTTTATTACTTTATAACTATAATTTCTGTAACCAAATAAAGTGGGAAGCTTGGTTTAACGGACTATCTAGTAAAGAATGTATTTCAACCATTGCCTACTGCCCAATTTATGTAACTGCTTTTTAAAGACAATAGCGACACAAAATCCCTATATTTTTTAATTAATTGATTAAAGCACTATGGATATAGGTATCAAACAACCAAACACACTCTAGCAAAGATTTTAAATCAACGGACAGTGTTTATTTAGGGTATTCCTTTTCATTCGAAACGTACTGTATCGAAGAGCTACTGCGAATCGATTTATTTTCTATTTTTGGTACTCCGATAACACCTCGGTTTCGGTTTATATAGGATTAAAGACACTGTTCTTTGTACTGAACGCATATCAGTCACGGTCACACGAAGAGTGTCTTATGTCTTTTGAGATAGAGTAAAAACCCACGCTTCGTAGAATTGAAGGAATTCTGATATTTGCGAACCTTCCTTTTCTTCGGTGTTATTTGCAAGGTACACCCAGAAGTAACTGGCCAGCCAACAGCAAATACCTCTCAGTTATTTCCTCTCATCTCCTAAATGTCGTAATTGCGCTCTTCCTGTCTTTTCCTAAATCAATTGATACGCCTTTTTTTCTTATCCCCCAAGATCCAAAGTATCATATAATTGTGTATAATTTACGCAAGACGGCACGTGGAAGGTTGCCAATAGTACCCGACCAATGATTTGGTAGCTATGTTTCTCTGACTATTCGTTTAGGGTTTCCCTGGCGAAACTAATTAAAGTCCTGTCTTATCTTTCCTTTCCTTGATGATTTTTGTGTTCCATAAATTCTTTATGCGACATTACGCTCTTTCCGTGCTTATTTACCCCGGATCTCTCCCTAGCAGTAATGGCAGTGGCAGCAAAGGAGACCATCATCTGTCTTGGTCTATTCTTCTGTCCCTTTTCTTTCTTCACTAGCTATGTTGTACTCCGCAATCACTACCACATAAGTAATTTTTACGTTAGGGGAATGCGGTGAGACGTTGAGCCCACGCGTCGCGGAAGTAGTGCGAGGCCTCTTGGGGAATAGAACGGTTGACAGTAAATACCCACCTTACGAGTTAGATCCAAAACATGTGTGCTAGCCCAGGATGTGTATACAGCTCTCTGTTGGGGCAGTAATCTATGAAATCAATTTGCAGTTGACGGAGGAAAGAAAGAAAACTTCTACGCGACGTTAGGCCCCAACTTTTATGTATGGACCTACCCGTGTATTGCGCTTCGCCTTGATGAGGATAAAAGTGCCCGACTTGTCAGAGAAAAAGGAGGGAAATTAATTCAGAAAAAGAGGGTGAATTTCCTTTGATGCCCTTTGCACTGAGGAAGATCACGTAAAGTACAGATACGGAGGCTATTGTAACTTCATAGTCAAGTTGTGCGTTTTTTAATATAGCAAGATTGCATAATCCTTAGTGGAGCTGAACTGGCGAAGAAATAGCTGGAGAAAACCATTTTGTCTACTAAGAAGAACGATTAAAAATTCATCCTTTCGGGGAAGCCCTAGTTGCTCGTACCCAAGGACTTTGCCTAATTCTATCTCCGTTTGTTAGATTTTATCCGGTCTCTCGAAATTGGGAGGAGGGGGTCAAACTAATCGTCTTTGGTATGCTCCCTCGTTACCTTACAGTTGGGCATCGATTTTCGCAAACGTACCTGCATATTTTCACTAAACGTCCAAATAAGGACCAGAGGGGGAACAAAAGTAGCTAGAGGGCTGTAGGGCCTTCAAATCATCTGTTTTCTATGTTCGTCTTGGGCTTCGTGCAAACTGGAATCTACGCGCCTTTTTAGGCGTTCCCTCGTAATAGCCAAGCATATTGACAAGTTGCCGTGCTAGCGTTTTCCTGCTAAACTTCTCGTCACACGTGCTGTCTTTAAGCTGCAAATAAGGAGAGAGAAAATGGGATAGGCTTTCGCTGTCGATGTCTCAACTCAGAAAGTTCCGAAAATGGTAGCAAGTCCAAAGAGAGGCAAGCCTGGGCGACGCTCTTCTCGTAAGTGAGCACAGCAGCTGCAAGAGCACAAGCTGAGAGAAGGGTTTTCCTTCATTGATCTTGGCCGTGTAATTTTCATTCCATTTTGCTGGCCCCTTCGCTTCCTCCCTGCACAAGAGTTGCTTCTTATAACGCGGAATCAATAGTCTGGCGCAACCGTTTTACATGGAGAGACCCTTCGCGTTTCGCCTGCTCCTTCGTACTTCTCCCCCACGTGCCTTCAGCTCGTGGAAACCTGACCTGTGCCTGCCTTTATTCCTCCCTCTCTGTAAATAACCTTTCCAAATAAACTACCCGAAAGGAAATTTTCTCTTCCTGTACGCTCGCCAGACCAGGTCCGTTTGCCCGTCCATGTATTTTTGATCGAAGGAAGGAACTAATGTCGTGACCAGAAATAATTTTCTAGAGCTAAAATGGTCCTTTTGTTTTTCTTGCGTCTTGTAGGTGGTTCCAAGGGTTGAGGCGTGGCCGTCGATGATGCCTGCCCCGTCTCTCGAAGACGAGGTTCCGCACGTGGGGCAACAGCAGCAGCACCAGCCGTCCCTAGTGCGTCCGTCATGGCCACGCCTGCCTTCACCAACGTCGGAAATGAATCTGAGGGACGCGGATGCCTTGCCTTTCGTGCCTCCGCCGCCGTTACTCGACTTCGACTCGCCGATGCTCCTCACTCCGCCTCTAGGACTCGACGTCACCTCCCCGACCGAAATGCCCTCTTCCACGCCGCGGACGACAACACCGCCTCCCAGCGGCCCTTCGTCGCTGAGTCATTGGGACCGCGACCGGGAGAACGCGGAAGCTCACCATTCTTTACCATCTGTCTTGGGCCACTTGACGCCGCCACTGTTACAACAACAACATACGCCAGCTCACCACGGACATCATAGCCACCATCCAAGTAACCACCACGTGGCGTCATCGCATCAGCATCAGCACCAGGCGCAACAGCCGTGGCTCTTTTCACCTGGCCGGCATCTCCAAGACGAGCGATTGTTGAGCAGCTACAACGATCATATCGACCGGCCCTTATCCTATTACCGAACAGATTATGCGACCATGCGACCGCCCAGACATGAACGGCGGGCACATCACCACCACCAAGCCGTGGAAAGCATGGGCGACCGAAGAAGCCAGAACCAACAAGATTTGGATCGTCGGTGCACCTGCGGCCAAAGAATGCGCTTAACGAACGGGGTGGCCAATAACCATGACACGAACAGGTACCGTATATACTGTTTCTTGTCACAAGTAATGAGCTGAGCTCCTGTTACTGGCGTTCCCGCCAACGCTTTGTCGTGTCATAACTATACAACCGTTAGAGTAGAACACCCCAGCTATGAGAAACCCCGCCTCATTTGGGAATCCATCGGTCATGCGACATTCAGCATTTTGGGGCGAGCTTTACAAGTTTGGTACAAGCAAGCGTCACTAAGTGTAAAGAAGAAAAACAGAGAAAGGAAAACAAAATTAATTGTTTCAGGAAGTCCTTTTTATAGAAATGAAATGAGTATCGTCTCCGCTTGGGGAAGCATGGGATTTTTCACGGTTTTTAAGTTTCAGCTAGTGGAGACAGTAAAACTACATTCCGACACTATAATTACTATATTAAGAAGTGCCCTTGACGTGCAAGTGACACTTACATTGCTCCACATTCAACCTTCAGCATGTATAAACCTTTCCGGGGCAACGAGCTAGGTTCACGCCGCGTACAATCGCAAAAAGAGGGCTCAGCTGTCCGACGGGCTTAGAGAAAACGAAAAGTAAAAGTAAACGTTGAGAAGTTAAACGAAAGGGACCATTAAAGGGCAATGGACACCAAAAAACAACTTTGTCTTGTAAAAAAGAGCTAAAAATCTAGTTTCCGGATATAAGTGTCTTTCTCTCAGTTGCGAAATACTAACGAAGATATTTAGGAAATAAGAAATCTGAAATTCAAATTTTGACTTCCGTCACGTCACACTTCTCATGGGCGGGAAAAGGCCTAAACTTTGAAAATAAATATCTCAAGAACGGCTAGTCAGAACAAATCGAAACAAAATTCTCTACGCTTAGAATAATGTGTAGTATAATAATCAATCAAAATCTATATATGCGTCTTTGGTATCCATTGTCCATGGAATTCAAATTTGGACTTCCGTGACGTCACGCTTCTCATGGCGGGAAAAGGCCAAAACTTTGCAAAGCAATAACTCTGAAACGGTTAGTCAGAAAAATCTGAAACAAAATTCTCTGTTCTTAGAATACTGTGTAGTATACGAATTCATCAAAATCTCAAAATGCAATTTAGGTGTCCATTGCCCTTTAATAAGAAATATGTGTTAAAAAGAATATAAGAGTGGACAGTAGAACATGATGCTACTATTGTCCAGTTTGTCCATGTGGCCGGACAGATTGGACACGTGCTCCTTTCACACTTCGCCAATCGAATTTTCAATAGTATGACAAGATTTATACAAAAATATAGTGTCGCACTCATTTATAAAATATTAATTAAATTAAATTATCGTATTCATGAAATATTAAGCATTTTTTATTGTTATACTACAGTCATAAAACATCCATTGGAAAAGTTACATTCGTAAGGTAATCACTATTAGAAATTGTAAATCTATGTATGTCAAACCACTCGTTGTTTTCTTTTACGAAACGTTTGTCGTCATTTATACGTAAGCATTGCTCTTGGTTTTTATCCATCGTGTGAAATTACGATAAGAAACTGGTGGCTAAATTTGTAACTTTGTTTTTGAAGCTATGTAATGTTTAATTTAGATACTATGTTTATAATACTGTTGGATACGTATAATAAAGATAACAATGAAAACTATTACAGAGCCTCTTTCTCGTGAAGCAAAATAAGCGGCAAAATAAGTTTTTTATTAATTTCTTGAGTAATATTTGCTTTTGTTTACGAAATTTTCCTCAATGCAAATTTCATGGAAGTGTTGATTTGTTACAGCTCACAGATAGCCGTAGTTGGTCAGTAATTAATTACCCAAATTCCCCTGCGTCCGCTTTCTCGCAGGACTTGTCCATAGAATATGTTCTAGATCGTCTTTTAAAAATTGAAAGACGCATGCTGCGGAATCAGAAACTTCCTTCTCCATATTAAATGGAATACTTAAACCCAATTTCTGTTATTGGGAAAAAAATGGCCCCAAGACGTCTGGACATATTCGTGGGTCTCCGCTGAGCACTCCAATGACGACAGCGGCGGATGGAAGTTTCCAGTCCTCTTCCTAAATTTAAGCGTCTTTCTAGATTGGAATCGTTCTGATAAGGATCGCTGTGCGGTTCCTAGAAATTGAAACTGAAACTATCCCTGCAATTCTTTGGATGAAGAATTTAAAGGCTTGAGAAAATGTTCGTCGCGTGTTAAAATTCCTCTTTTAAACAGCTAAACTTCATTATTCAACTTCACTTGTGCTGCTTGTAGCAATCGAAGAGTAGCAAAGGGTCTCATACTACAGTGGTTCACTGCGGTTTCACTGCAAGTAGACATTTACTCATTGTTGAGGCAACGAGTATCGCCAAAACGAGACTTACGCGTTACGGGACGCCGAATGCGAGTTTGTAACTTATGACCATCTGTACAACATTATTGAGGATAAAACATTAAATTAGGGAATTTCCGGCAAAGGATGGATTAATAACCATCCAGAGAAGAGCAATTCAAACAAGCTCGAGCATGACAAGTTCGCAGCTGGGGATAGTCTATTAAAGATCAACCAGTCTTTACGTAGAATCGTCGGTAATCAATTAAGCTATTGATTTTATGGAATAAAAGCGACGGGAGATAGTTTTCAAGTACAGAACACTTGTTTGTGTTTGGGAAAAGTATCAAGTTCTTTGCTTGCTTTCTTTATAGCGGACCCAGGCGTTGCTATTAGCGATTTGGGGGGAAAGCCTTGGGCCCAAGTTTTCATTGTTCGAGACTTGGCATTGAACGGGCAGTGGTTTGTCGATAGGAAGCTCACTCGTGAAGGGTTATTCATTGTCACGCGATTGCAGTGCTTAACTTGGTTCCGCGTGTGTTTTACTTTACAAGTGGTAAAAAGAGAAAAGTGTAAAAAATGTACTGCAGGAGCCATTCCCCTCTTTGTTTTGTTTTTCCCGAAAGAGAAAAAGGCGTAGAGCACGCGTAACCAGACCGCTCAAAGCCATAGAAAACCATTTCCATCGGCGTGGACCGAAAACCAGCTTACTTTCAAATATACCCTAATACTGTTACGTATAGTCTTAACCCCGAGTAATATCTGTCGTGCACTACTGCCTGTAAGTTAGCATCACTGCGTGATTTACGAAGAAATTGTTGAGCCAAGAAGAAATGCACTCGTGTGTGAGGCATTGCTCACGTGACAATGAACGACCTTGTCAGTGAGGCAGTTTCTTCCCATTTGCACGTTAGCTTGCTCGTTCCTTAAGACTAATAACCTGTAGAGGGAGTATGGATCGTGAAGACGAACAAGAGTAAGGCGAAAGGAAAGGGTCATGCAAAGCGGACACTAATCGTGTGCTCTCTTCTTTTACAGGCATGCTGGGGTGGCGACCCTCCGGCCAATCCACCGACGCCAGCGCTTGGACTCGTTGTCCGTTCTCGACCGACTGTTGCGTGCCGGTGCCCTCCGACCTGAGGATTATGCTGTGTTGGTACGGATGGAGATGGCTGTAGCCAGCAAGCGACCGCTCAATTCCACTCCCAATCCTGCTGCCGGCCTGGACAATCGATTACGCCCGGATTCAATGCCACTTCGGGATCGAGAGCGTGATCATGAACGGGAAGCCCGTTCTTTACTGCCCCCGCCTGCCCCCTCCCATCCCACTAGTACCAGCAACCGAAGCCATGTGAATAGTACTACCAATGCTTCGCCTTTTCGTCCTTATCTTACTTCCGATGAACGACGCTACGCCGTGGCGCGGTCATCGGACCCTTACTTGCGATCCAGTGTGCCTAATAACCTCGGAACAAACGCCCCGGTGCCCCAACCCACCACCGCCCTGAGCAGCTCCAGTAGCTCCTCCTCGGAATACACGTACGCACCTTTGAAAAGTCTCAGCTCCCAAAGCAGCACGGACTACAGCCCGCTCACGGGCCATTACAACCACCACCGTGTCAGCCTGGGGAGCGGAGGAGCGAGCCATTCGCATGCAGGTAGCCAGCAGAGCTCGCAAGCTTACAGTGCTGCAGCCATGGGCGGCAGCAGTAATGCTTACCATTCCAATGCAGGAGCCGTGAACTTGTGTTATCTGGGGGCGGCATCGGCGACCGGTGCCTCAGCCTTAACGCCTTGTCAATTGTGCGGATCGCCGACGTGCGCCTCCCAGCAGGGATTAATGTGTGGCGTCTGTGGTGGCGGACCTCATCATAGAACGGATGTGCATTTCTATAACCCAGCTTTGTCATCGCACCATGGCCAGCAGCCGGGCTCCAACATGCTGGGCTCCGTCAACGGACCCGCCAGTATGGGGGGGTTGAGTATGGGAAGAGCCAGTTCCAGCAGCAGCAGTAGATCCACGCCAGGAACAGGGGGAGGGGGAGCCAATACGAGTGAAGACAACGGCTACCGTATGGCGACGCGTGTAACGCCTTTGGAATCCAGCCCCCGCACGGTGAACAGGTAATTCCGAGTCTGAATGCAATTACCCCCACTTGGATGGGTTAAGCTTTTTGTCCCAAGTTTTTCCTCCCTGGGGGTGGGGTGGGTGGGTTCTTGGCTTGAAATTGGTCTTTGAGCTTTCGTATTTGTGAGTTAGCATACGTCATTCACCCCCCAGGTACTACGTGAGAAGAAGATACGAAGAGGCAAAAGAAAGTCGAGCTACGGGCAAACAAGACGATTCTTTATGGGCCAACGCGGCGTTTGTTTGCCAAAAGTCGGGGAAAGGACATAAAGCCAGCGAACCGGCAATCACTTTTAGTTCTTATTGTGGGTGACGATGTAACAAGAGGCTATTACGGATGAACGACTGCGAGATTAAGAAGGGAAAAAAATCACGTGTGCGCTTTTCCCGACGCAACATTACTTTTACTAGCCTACTCTCCAAGTAGAAATCCCTTTTCATCTTTCCTTAATTTGCTCTTTGGGAAACGATGGTCTGACTCTCAACAATGGTCCAAATTCCTCCAGAGAATTTCTTGCCGCTGCTTACGGAAAGAAATACACAGGATGGAGGTTGTCTTCGTCCCAACTTGCAAGTGCTTTACTAGAAGAATGGCCTGTTTTATTGACATGGACCCCGAATGACTTACAACTTGATTGGGAACAGGCAAGAGTGAAAATCAGGCACATTCTCAGCATTGAGCAATATGACGGAAACAAGGACACTTTGCCAAGTAACTGCCAAGCAGCTTGGTAGTTATGGTTTCTTGAATACGTGTGAGTATGTTGGCAGTTTCTTGAGTAAATGTGATAGATTATGCTCAAAAGTTATTGGGACAGCTCGTGTGCGAATCTGCCCTTCAAGTATCCTTCGGTTACAGCAAAACTGTAACACGCGTGGAAGTTTTTGTTTTTTCGTTAAATATGCATAAAAAAAGATCCTCGGTGCCCTGTTGCTTCACAATTCGAAGAAATTAGATTTCCCTCATAATTCTGGAACGTAGTTCTTCTAATTTGACGATATCCTTGACAAGGAACACGAAACGCGTGGGTTGAGCGAGGCACGTGCCCTAGGCGCAAAGCTGGAGAGGCGCTATTTTCGAGTAGTTCGATTTTTGTCTTAAAAAAAGAGAACAAACTTTTTAAGTCTTTCGCACTTAAGAATGAACACCATTTCATTAGGACCTCCATTCTTCTCCTTCTGAGCTCTGTCCTTTTTTTTAACACGGAAAAGCTACTTTTTCTTTATTCGCCCGAGGCACTATGGCCCCAAGCTACCTACGGAGGCAAATTACCTTCTCAGAAAATCCCCAACTGGGTTGACAAGGGCCGTATACTTTTTGCATTAAAATATCAAAAACTTCCGTGAACTGAACCCGAAACGGTTGGTTAGATTAAAGAAGCAAGTTTTCCTAAAAAGAAGTTCTTATGACGTAATTTCGACAAAATGTCAAAACTTCGCATTTTCTAGGCCGCTCCAAATTGAAGTAAAAGTAGCAAGCCAGTCTATACAATCCAAATGAATTTCAGAGCTTCCGCTCTGTTGTAACAAGGCGAATCCCTGCGCAAATTCACGACAAGCCGAACTGTATTGTACAGTTGTGAGCAAAAAAAACTTTACCGGGTTTTGCGCAGAGGTCTAACCTCGTCTCCTGAGACTAATTAACTTTTATTAAGCGCGGCAGAATCGCCAATCGCTGTCTAATAGCGAATTCAGTTGGCAGTGCAGTGCGCGCACTGGGAACTCAGTTCTTTTGCCCTGTGACGTCACGCCTGTTGGACTCAATGGGACAATTCAGCCCAACTGAAGACAACATTTGCACCCAGTTCGGAAAGTGCAGCCCCAGGTTGACCAACTGAATTCGCTATAAGTGATGGTAGACCGCGAAAACTGAAAGTGTTCCCTTTTCATAGGAAAAAAAGTACAGATAACACGACTTGTTGCATTAGTTGCGCCATTGGTATTGTTGCAAAATTAATGCTCGATTAAGTAACCAGAACACTTAGTGTAATAGATACTATTTAAATCTTCCTTATTTATTATTTTTCTCAAAACATTTAGCTGCTGTATCTTTCGATAGTCTAATTCCTTTATTATGAGGACTAATTTGTTCAGCACAGTTATACTTTACGTAAATTAATTAACCTTTCCTCTCGATGTCGAAATTCTGAGACAATTGAAGGCAATTTTCGTCCCTCTCTTATGTCAATGATAATTACGCAATACAAATACTCCTTACATATTCACGTCAACAATAATTACGTAATACGGATACTTTCCACATAATTACATGCGAAGATGTTCAAACTGCGCGGTCTACCTCTCCCCTAGTAACCGATTCGTTCGAGACGCTTCGACAGTTCATCAGCCTCAGGAGGCTAGATTAGACCTCTGCGCAAATCCCTGTAAATTTTTTTTCTCACCACTGATACACGTAGCCACCAACGCCCACGCAAATAGGCAAGAATGGGATCATAAGCGCCTTTAGTGCGTGTATTACCTCTCGTGTCATCTCTGGAATCTTTCAGCGAAGCTAAGCCAACGAGAAAGGGACGGAGAAAAAGTTGCAGATCTTTAATTATGTCAACTACAATTATGGATGTCAGGTTATGGTCAGCTACTTGGGTGAGCACAATGACAGTTAAATAGGAGAACGGGCGACCCTCAATAGCTCGGAAAAATTCAGTGCAAGCATAGGGACCTTCGAACTCCGCCTCTTTCGAACATGAAGTACTGTACCTTGCATAAATAGGGACTTTTGGAACATGCAGTATTTTATAAAAATAACGTGTACCACCCTACCGTCCCACCCCACCCAGACATTTAGAATATATATGTAGGCCTATGTATCAGTACATAACCATATATCAACACACACTTGTGGCTGGGCATTTCGTGTTCCATTTTTTATATAGTCGATGAAGCGTGCTACGGTTTATAAAGTTAAAGTAGGAGTTGTCGGAGGGAAAATGATAACCAAGTGATAACTATAGAAAAGAATGAAGTGTTGCTCTCAAAAGCACGAATCTGTAATGCTGGGTTTACCTTACATTTTACTTTTGTTAAGAACCTAGAATCGAGAATTTACTTTTCGTTGCACGAAGTGGATAAATTACGTCAGAGCTGGGGAAATTTTAAATCAACTTAGCGAAAGTGACCTAGGTTCAATGTACAGCAGTGGTCATAAAAAAACTATCCGGACAGGAGGCTCAAATGGCTGTTTCCTATCCTTTCACTGCTAGAATACGTCTCCCAGAACACGGCCCTCAGAGGTTTGAAAGCCAGCTGGGGCAGCTTTCAGCAGTGAAAGGCTGCTACCTGTGCTGTGTGCCTCTATTCAGATAGTTTTTTTCTGACCACTGCTGTACATCTATCGAATTATTTGAAGTTGGACCACGCTTTTATTTCTTTTAAACTTTTGACATAAATACAAAAGGAATTGCCTGGAACCGATTTAAAAAAGACTTAGCGTATAAAATACTAAACTTTCGATATAATACGAATTTAAGAGAACGCTGTCTTGAGATTGCAGTCGCCTGGCTTTTCTGTCACATCCGCTGACGCTTGCACTTATCATAGCACTGAAACAGTGAAAAGCTCGAATAAATAACTGATGCTTTTTAATAGACTTTGACCTTGAAAAGTCGTAAATGATTTGAATTGGCTTAACTTCGAAGACATTCTTTCAAATTGATTCCAAATGACTTGACTTGGCAACTTTACGTTTAAGATTCGCTAGGATTTATTTAAAACAAATTGTTGTTCCGAATTACTGCTTATCGTCTGGAATTTATTTGACGTGAATTTTCCTTTGAAAATGACCGGGTCTGGGTAGAAAATAATTAAAGTTGTGCTCTAGTAAAATATTTGGCAATGTTGGACGGAGTTTTTTTTGCAAGGTCACATGGGTAATTTAAAAGTAAATACTGCACAGTCGTAGATATTGTGCAACTCTTATCTTTTGACCTTCAAACTGTGAGTCATTACTGCGATTCTGTGTCGTAGCGCACTTCATAATAATTTTACTCCTACTTCTAAAACTCTCATTACGTTAGTTTTTAAGGCGTTTTGTGTTTACAGTGCAATTGGAAACCAAGTCATCAAAGCAAATGGTGTTAGAAACTATTCCTGAAACGTACGAGTTAAAATTCCTCTATGTAAAGGAGTGACAACTGAACAGTTCTCTTTGTGTCTGCCTGTTGGACTCGAAGGATTGTTCTATTTTTTATTACTTTTTTAGATAATAACATTATTCTTCCTTAGCCCAGTATCAATTTTGTGAAACGCCTTCAAATGTGGATAGGGCAACTAAATTAAACAACTCTTTTAAATCGTATCTTGTTTCTTTTTCATTGCAACCGTTTTATTCCTCTCATTCCAGATTTAAATTGTTGGATGCTGGCGCGTCAGGGTCATCCGCATCTGCAATGTCTGCCAACTCGAACGTTTCATCTTCCAGAGCGGCTGCTATGAGCAGTACGAACCTGACGGCATCAAACACTGGCGGGGGAGGTTCTCCTGGCCGTGTCCAAGACATGCAGCGCTCGCTCTCAGGTCCCGCCCTACGCAGCAATGGACCGCATTCGTCAAGACCCGCTAGACTTACGGCTTCACAACCGGAAGGAAGATCCGCCCTAGGGCGACAACTTTCTCGGACGGAAGCTATCAAAGAGTACTGTGCCTCTTTTTACTACACCGCGACATGTCTTTTTTGTCCGTAACTTTCGTAGATGGGTGCTCTCTAGCTGAGAACTAAATGACATGCTTTAACACAGTTTCAAGATTTTATACTGGATTTAAACTCGAGCATGGCGTATTTCCTATGTTAAACTGGTTTATGATATTTAGGTACTTGAAAAAGAGGACGGCCATCTTCTTTGGAGTCGACGAGGAGTCAGAGAGAGACTTGCAAGACCGCTGGCTCGACCGCCGCAAAAGGATGGCTTTAAGACGTTATGGGCAGCTAAAAGAGGAAGAGGACGAGCCCGGAACCACAGCGACGCTGGCTCATAATTTGAGTGGACATGATACGCTCGATGCCGGGAGCCTGGACTTGCCTAGCAAAGTGTCTACCACGCCTTTTGCTCCTCTCGAAAGAGAATCCGTCGCGAAACTAACCTGGGATGGTTTATCCTACGTTGGATCGGTAAAGTCAATTTGCTGAAACTTGAGAAAAACTAACTGGGATTTCTGTACTGTACGACCTTTTCTAGGTCATTTCTCGGTGGAGAAAAGACGGAGTTGGAAGTCGGGCAGCCGAAACAGGCATCCCGCTCTCGAGAAACAGTTTAGCGTTGCCTTCGTTGGCTGCGGAGTCCACCTACCATGAAGAGCCTAGTGGAGCGGCCATAAACCCAGAGGGTTCGCTTTTGCCCAAGCCCTTAGAAGCCGAGGTAAGTATTAGAAATCCACTTGGGTTACTGCGTTTTTTTTCATTCTTCAGTTTTTTGGGAGGAATGGAGAGCCTGTCGTGAAGTGTCATTTTTTTTCTGGGCCTTGTCTTTTCTAGCTCTTTTTTGACGAGGCTGGAGGGGAAGATAAAGTAGATAATCGATCCCACGATACTCGGACTCAACGAGTTCCTCCCTACCAGAGCAGGTACGTTTTGGGGCTGCCCCAATTGTAAATTGCACTCGAGAAGTTGGGAGTGACATGTTTACTGTCGTTGTATTTTGCAGGCCTGGGCGATCAAAAAGAGCGGCTAGTGAAGTATATTTAGAAACGCGTGGAACAGGAGTATTTTCCAATGCAGTGGACTCTGGGCGACCAGTTGAGGACATCAGTCGGCGAGATTATGGCATGAACTTAATTAGAAGACTTATCCAGTAAGTTTTCCGGTTCACGCCGTAACAATAAAGCGGAAGACAGGGACTGCTCTGTAAGCCATTCAGCGCGTAGTAAAATTCTAATCTTGGGTAGAGTACTGGTACCCATGTCTACAAATACTGGGACAGCTGACATGCGAATTTGCATATCTCTTGTCCCAGTTTTTTTGTGGACAGTAGCAGTGCGAATGTAGTCCGTGTGTTCGGTTTTGTTATTACTGCGCCGTCCTTCCATCTGTTGTTTTGTACACTGTGCTAACACAATTGCAATTCTAAAGAGGGTCGTTTCGACGCTCGCTGGGAGAGACAAAGAATGTAAAAAGGCAGCCAAACGTCTTTGAAGACCATCGACCATATTTTACGTACTGGGCCACAACAGTTCAAGTTCTTATCATGATTGTCGCGTTGGCATGTTACGGATTTGGGTCCGTGGGGGTTGGTTTGATGCGGAGATCCGGATTGGTAAGCGCTAGTTGGGAGAAGTTTCCATGCTCGAGCTTAACATCTATCCTTGCACCATGTCTGACAAATTAGGTGTTGGTTACGAGTTTGTCACTCCAGCAAGTTGACTACTACGAACCTTCCAACTTTTGGATTGGGCCAAGACCTGTAAGCATTGATCTGTTTTTTCAGAGTTAGAGCCTTTACAAAGTGTTTTTTATCGAATGTCTTGCAATCTAGGCGGATTTAATTCACATGGGCGCCAAATACGCACCGTGTATGAGACGAGACGAACGGATCTATGCGGATATAGAAACTATAAGAGCCAAAGAAAGAAATACGGCATGCTGCATAAGAAATGATAATTCGGGTTGTGTACAAGCGTCTCGCCAAGAATGCTCGGTGAGTGGCAACCTCCGTTGTTTGCTTTTCTTTTCCCTCACAGGTTGTGTAATCCACGGTGACACAAGAGTACAGTTCAAGGGTACTTGTTGATGTACAATAAGCTCTCAACTCAGGCGAGGTGTATTTTCGTCATTTCTCGTATGTATAGGAGCCTTGGGTAGTAAATAGGAAAACAGGGTATAGAATTCCACAGTTTGTGCGATAATTGTGTTTCTAGAAACCTTAATTGCTTCAGAAAATTGGGATAAAGTTCTTGAGTGGCTTCACCGTTCGTACAGTTCGCTATTGAAATACGAATGGTGGATGCTGCATAGTTGTTTGTGCAGCTAAGTGAACTTGACTAGACTAATTATAAGTATAGAACGGATTTCTACTGCCACTGTTAAAGTCGCCTATGATGAGGGCCTACTGTACCTTAGTCTAATTGAAAAGGGATGCTGGGGAATACTTAAAATGTCGTTTTGTCATGTCCGGAACTTGGGCTCTCCGTTGAGAAAGTTTGAGTTGTCCTTTCATTGTGCAAGCTAGTCTCTGGAATTGTCTATATTAATGCATAGTCTGTGATTCCTTTGTCGCCTCACGCGTTGCGGGGACGGGCCGAGTCGGTAAGGGCACTTTATTTGGCAACCCATATATTCCCAATTTATTCCCGTGGTGTTCGTGAAACACAGAAAAGAGCAATGTAGTTCCTAGCACATTTCTTAAGTTGACTTGACTTCTTTTCCGTATCGATGTGTTTGCTTGTATGCACTAGTTTGCGTTACACTCTGGCAAGTCATTCTTCTTATTTTATGAGCCCAGTGAAGGGCTGAAAAAGACTTGTCTCCTTAGTTTTTTGCCTATATCTTTATTTTCGTACTTTTTCGTATGAATTAGCCGTTGTGTAGGATAACAATGCTTGTGCCTTGGCTAAAAGCTTTTTTTCATTGGTGGCTGAGGTACGTCATATGTAAGTGATGTATGATTTGGGTGTTTTTTGCCCATTGTTGGATAATGGTTGTCGTTTCCTGTAGTCGCTCGAGTGAATTTTTAGAGCGCTAATGCGGCAAATTCTATTCATTTTTTTTCTTCTGGGGGCTTTTTTCTTTCTAGGATCTAACGTCGACTTGGAAAAAATGGACGCCAGTTCAGGCGGGTCCTGGGGGACGCATATCAGGCTCCGTTTGTGGCCAAGATCCCAAGTAAAACGAAATACAAATAAAAACGAACCTAGTCTTGGATGAAGGCAGTCATCTAAATGCCTCATGTTGTGGTGTGTATTATCTCGGTAGCTTTTGCAAAGAACCGGCTTCTGTTGCGCCTTATGAGTGGCCGGATGATATAACCAAGTGGCCCAAATGTCGAAAACGGGTAGCAGCGGGAGCAGGCCAGGCAGCCGAGCACATGGTGTGCGAAGTCATTGGGCATCCGTGCTGCATAGGAATCCACGGGGAATGCCGGATTGCGACGCAAGAGTATTGCAACTTTGTCCGGGGCCATTTTCACGAAGAGGCATCCTTGTGCTCACAGGTCACTTTTTCTTTGTTCATTAAACCTTGCCGTATCCCTAGTGGGACTCTGCACCCCCGAACATATCGACTAATCCCGTTTTGCTTCCTCTGCGTTTGACGTGTGCAGGTATCATGTATGAACAATGTATGCGGCATGATCCCGTTCTACAACCCTGAAGTGCCGGACCAGTTTTATAGGTTGTGGACCTCGCTCTTTCTTCATGCAGGGTAACGATAGGAAAAAAAATTGGATTAAATGTTTATGGTGTGCTAAACTGGTCTCCTGTCTCAGGCTTATACATTTGACCATCTCGGTCATAGTGCAGATGGTCCTCATGCGAGATTTGGAGCGGTTACTGGGACCTGTTCGCCTAGGAACTATATACATCTTTGCCGGAGTGACGGGGAATCTAGCGTCTGCCATCTTTGTTCCGTACCGAGCTGAGGTAGATATCTCTTGACGATCCTTCGGGTGGGATTGTCGTGTCCCACAGAATCCTATTAGGCTTTGTTGATACATGTCAAACGTGTTATTCTTGTGTCTCTATCAGGTGGGTCCAGCCGGAGCCCAGTTTGGGTTGTTTGCGTGTCTGTGCGTGGAAGTGCTTCATTCATGGCCGATGCTGAAGCAGCCTTGGTGGGCCTTGGGTAAACTTCTGCTTGCCCTGGGTCTCCTGTTTCTTCTGGGACTATTGCCGTGGGTTGATAATTTCGCTCACTTATTTGGCTTTTTATCTGGCGGTTTATTGTCGTACGCCCTTTTGCCCTTCGTCAGCTTTGGTGCGTACGATCGAAGGCGAAAACTCATCCTCATAGGCGTATGCCTCCTCGGCTTTGTGATCATGTTTGTGGGACTGGTCATCTTGCTCTATGTCAAACCTTTGCAAGATCCTAATGTGCTGAGTGTGCTCTCGTATTTTAACTGCATACCACTGACGCGGGACTTTTGTCCGGAACATAACATTCACTTGAACAAGCGTGAAGTGCTTTGATGTCTCCTATGTGCCCTCCCTCTCCTCCTCCTCCTCCTCCCTTCTCCATCTTGTCCTCCTCCCGTGAACGACAGCGCCAAAATTTGAAGGAAAATCTTATGAAAAGGAAATTGACATGCAGCAATGTTTTTGACTATTTGACTCGCGTTGTGAGATGGCTAAGGGTATTTTTCCATTCGTTTTCAACTTTTGAGTTCCCTCCTTCTGTTCTTTCCTCTTGTGCATCCAAAGAGAAGTAGGTGTAAGTGTCAATTGTGCAAGATCTGTATGACCAACGTTCCACGCCCACTTTGACAAGACTCGCCTGCCCCGAAGCAAAATCTTTTAAGTTGGATTTCCCACACCAGAAGCTCATGTAAAATTACCCTTGATCAGTTTATTGAGTCTTTAGGTTTCTGCCGTTTTGAAAACCTAGCCCAGTGAGTTTTGACGCCGAAATTTCTTGTTGTTTTTCTGATCCTGAATTTTCATTGACGTGGGAAACAAAAGAAAAAATTAATACTAAAACGGGGGAGCCTTTGCTTCCACGTTTCAAAACCTTCCTTTGCTAACCCTTACTATGAAGCTTCCTGTCCCAACACGTCTGGTGAAACAGAGCGATTTTCTCGCGTTATTACTCCCTTGGCTGATTTGTTGCACCGAACTAGCGACGGATCACGTGATCACTAAGGAAAATCCAATTTAGTGGTTTCTTGTTTGTTGTTGGATTTGGCAGAAATCCTTGTTGTTGATTTTTCTTAGCAGGCCCAGTTTTGGTTTTGTTACATTCCGTCAGGCATTCCATAGAGAACCCACGGCTAACTTTGGTTTCGCCCCTCTCCCGACAACGAAGTGGGGTTCTTTGCAAATGGCAATCGAATGACAAAAATTTTGTACGCAAGTGGCTCGTGAGAGGTCGCAAATCGACTTGACCATTCCATTTTTCCCATCGTCATACTTTGGTGACATTTTCTTGTAAAGCGCCAAATACACTTCATAACTAAGTGTACGGTACATCCGAACAAATGTGCAAACTCAATAAGTTTTTTAAGTGAACCGAGTTAAATAAGTTGTCAAATTTCAAATGGCATGTATCGAGCAAGTTTATGACAAAAAATACAGTTTTACTCTCGCATTTCACCCTCTTCGTCGTCCTCCTCCACCCCTCGGATGTATAAAACGTTGTTACATCTAATAAGAACTTCACCCAAGTTTCCGGTACACGCGCCATCGATATATTCTTCCGTATTAGCCAACTATTATCGCAAATGATATAAGAAGCTTTGAGTAATACAAACAGTAATTTACCTGTAGGTTCATATAACCATCAACAGAAACTAGGTATCCTTTGTATTCATGGCCCCACTTCAGTTTGACGAGAATTGCTTTACCAGTTAAAGCATTAAGAAATGGTTTAGGATTAATGGGCATACCAGTCTAAAAGAAGACACGCTTTTAATTATTACTTAATTTCAATACCGATTATACGTACAGCCATGGTTATGGATTGTTTTTCTCGAGGAGGAACCAAAACACGCGCTAAAACAATTTATTTGGAGGCAAGCCTTCACAACGCTTGGAAAAGTTAATTGAAACACGAAAGGCGAAGAGCTGGAACGAGTCAATGCTGTGTAAGAACTTGTGATACGCGAACGGCTAACTTTCGTTCATGATTCAAAGAAGCGAAGAGAGAAATAACCCTTTTGACTGAATTTTTAAGTCTTTTTATTAACTAGTTTTAACAATGTGCGTTTTCCAAATGCAACTTGCCTTCTAAGTGTTTCCTCGTTTTAGATTTCAAATGTTCTACTTCATTTTTTAAAATTTAACTATCATGTTTCAGTCAGTAAATATCTTTGCTTGGACTAGATGTCGCCATTGTTGTTAATCTTGAGCCTTCTTTGTTCAAAGTTTATTGTGAAGTGAGTGGCACGTAGCGTGGTTTAGTACGTTCGTGGTGTTGACGTGATTTTATCGTCGAATGAAACAAGTAAGCAGAAGAAGCCGATTTGTTGTCTTTCTGGATTTTAATCTAGATATGAGATTCGGCGAAACTATGAGGGAACTTATATTCGCATGACTCCAACTAAGAAGCTAAACTTTACAAGGCTCACACTGCTAACTCTTTGTTACTATGGGCTCATTGTCCGCTTTTTCTCGTAAGAAAATAGAACACCAGTTTTGCTTTTCCATCCCTCGTGAATGTTAAAAAAACTAGGTCACATTCGATTCTTGCAGCACGTCCTGCATACCATTTATAATCCACCTCTAGTAGAACTCTGCTTCTGTATACAGGACTCCGTTCCAACGATGCTTCTGATAATCAAAATCTGACATAAGGACACAATTCAACAGGTCGTGTCAAGGATTTTGATTTAGTGTGGAAGAGAGAAGGGTTAACGATTTATTAAAAAATATTCTAGGTTCTTCAAAAAAATATCAGCTGTATAAACCCCATAGCCCAGTAGGTACGGTCCTGCAATTAAGACAAATCAGATTCTGAACTCGATGTATACGAAATGTCACAAAGAGAAACCCCATATCAAGTAACTCATAGGACATAATGGATACAAATTAATAATTTTAATGAAGTTTTGACTGTTGCTTAAGGGTTCTAACAACAGCGGCCGGAAGGAAGACACAAAGTCCAGACTTTTTGTAGTTCGGTCCGTTTACCACTTTATTTATATGGACAGTCGGTCTCATAAGGCTTAAGATAAGCGGTGTCCTTCTGTAGTGTTCTCAAGTAGCCTATCGTAAGCCCGGAGTTCTCACGTGGCAGACTAACAGAAATATACTTGCCACATCACAAAGGTCTAATTAAGCCTCCTCAGGCTGGTTCACCTTGATCAGGCGTCGAAGGACTTGAACCGGTCATTTCTGGCTAGGGTACACAACATAATTTTGTAAGCCGAGTGAATAAGTGTAATAGTTTGTAAGTGTACCCAAAAGTTTAAAATTGTTTGGTTAATGCATAGGACATACTTTTTTAAAAATAATAAAACAGTGGAGATAGTAATACAGTAGAACTCTGACTATATCAACTAGTCGATTGCCAGGGGTGGTTGACAAGGCAACCACCACTACCGTCGACCACTTGACTATCCGTTGACAAAATTGGACCAGGAGTGTTAACACCAGAAATAGGCTGCGAAACTCCAGTATGGTGGGCGAGGTGGTAAAACTGGAAGATGAATTCCATTTCCAGTGAAACTGCTGCAGTTTCACTGAACAATTGTTATGAGACCGTTGTGCAACGAGCTCATTATACCTGTGAATAAAGGTTAAATCTGGACGGAAGTAATGCAAAATCATAAACGAAACAAGCTGGTCCCTGTCGGTTGACATAATCGGGAGTTTCCTTAATGGAGGTTGTCAGAAACAGAGTTCTGCCCTAACCCTAAATAAGATAGGGGAGTAAAACAGGAGACAGTTGTCGGAAGAAGCTATATAATGATAGGAAAAGGAACGAATACGTCCGAGTCACCGATCTGTTGCTATGGGGAAAATCTCGCTACTCCCTTTCAAGGAAAACTTTCTCCCGTAGTGAATAAGTTGCATCGAAGCAGATATGTGCGAGGAACACTGTCGTTGGCATTGTATTGATATTTTTTCATTGTTAGGACCTGCATGCGATATGAAATCTAGTAAGAATTTTGAAGATGCGCATTGGTTTGTACATTGTTCCGAAACTTTCTTCTTGCTACTCCGTTAAAGACCCCTTGGCGTTTGCGCTCTCGGTTTCCGTATCGACCGTTCATTCTCTATTAGAGGCCGTGTGAGCCGTAGCACGGAATGCTCTAACCATTTCTCGCAAGCATTTGTTGAAGGTTAGAGGACTGCAAGTCGTGATAGTGACCTTGGCTAAATTCCGCGGACTTGATCGACTTACACTTTACTCTCACCGTTTGCCAGGTATCTTCACATTTCCGATATTTAGGAAAACGCCGTTGCTTGCACGTATAATATCCTGTTACCAATATCCGCCCTCGCCCCCGGTAACCTTGAAGCTGTCCTAGACACAGGCCTACTAAATGAAAGCGTAGGGAAAAGGCTTTTTTGGGGCTTTGTAAGGTGGATGACGTGACACGCCACAGCTGAATTTCTACGCTCGTTAAGTCACGTTGCCCAGCGTGCGAGTGGAATCGCCTAGTCGCGATCTTTTTCGACTCTCTAAATTCTTTGTTGGTCTTTTAAATTTGAGCTTCGTGCAGAATCAGTTACAAAGACGCCACAGAAAGGAAAAATTCCTATGCATACCATTCTGTGTTTTGTTTGGAAACGGGTTTCCGCCGCTCCAGCGGTGGGCGTGGCGGCGGTGCGGGGAGGCAAACGAGGGGTGTGAACACGCTCTACCATCGTCCGAGTCTGCCTATTGGACGCCTAAACCAATTCACGTGAACACGGCGTGCCAGGGCTAAGTCAAGTGACGGAAGGCTTGTTTCGGGTACACATGCACTATCTACACGGCGCATTAGCGTGAATTATTCGTAATGTAAAGTAATTATGCAAAGCTATGAATATTTAGCCATCCGTGTGGTAAACATTTTGCGCTGGTCCGTCCCGGGTTTCCTCAAAAAAAAAAGCGGGAGCATAATTCATGTGGAAGGAGTCGTGTACAAGGTCCATACGATAACGACTCTTGCAAGGCCAACGCCGAAACTTAAAAAAAGTAGTTGTTTACCACTTTACTTCATAGTGCGACGCTCCTATAGAGCAGAACAGGTTTTTAAGCGTGGTTCTTTTTTTTCAAAAGAACTGCGTCATAGCTGATCCGGCTAGTCGATTGCATTGAAATACGGTCATTGCGCCCTTTTTTTGTGACGTTGGAGAACGAATCACGTTGATTTGAGTGAGCAATTGAGGAGTTTTTATCGACTGCGACAAAGGCACGGTTTTACTTGCCTTGTATTAGAGTTTCGTAGGCGCGGTTTGAGAGTCCACTTGAAACTCGCGAGTTGGTAAACAAGTTAGAACACGCAAAAAAGGAGAGTGAAGAAAAAAAACCATTTTGGGAGCAAGCACGTTTAGCAGCTGGACATTGACCAGACTCACAGGTCATAAGCGAAGCTTTAAATGAGGACGTAAACAAGTGATAACATAACAACCTTGCTTAATTTACCTTATCGACACTCAGTACTATCTTGGGCTTGGTATTAGGATATTGAGGACGCCGTCAACATGTTACTCACAATTTGTCACGTTTCCACTTACCCAGTTGGCCGTAGTACAAGACAAATAAGTTCGATTTCTTTGAAAAAACTTCTGTTTCTTAAAAAAAGCAGTTGTATTGGGTCGTCCATTCGGAGAATTTTTCTATTCCCACACACACACAAAAAGGATTTTGACCGGAGGGGTTTTTATATAGAAGGCCTGCCCTTCGTTTAAAAGACTAGTTTTTAAGCAACGTAGTAAAGGGGTTGACTGTGTAGACAGAGCTGAATATGCACAGAGTATACTGTCTGTGAATATGCAAGAATCTAGTCCCGTGTGTTAGAATCCTTTTATGGGTTTGTTTACTTCGAGAAGTCGCCTTCCTTTTTTTATTTCATTACATCCTTTTTGTTGTTTCGTTCCCCTTGAAAAGGTAATGTAGTACAGACATAGCTCCCTAAATCGATGCCTTGGTTGGGAACACATGTGATCAGACAAAGAAAGTTATACAACAAGAGAAAAAGAGAACTTGTTAACGTGTGTGTCTTAAGCATGCAGTTAAAGCGCAATTTATTTGCCATATTGTGTACCTGTTTAGTAAATAGTGTCCAAACTCGTGTTAGTAAACGAAATGTCAACAAACTAGAAGCCTACGCCGGAGTCAAATTGCAAAAAAAAAGAATAATAGAGAAAGCTATCCAGTTTGCAATTGAAGGGTAATTTGTTACCGGAAAAAGAGAGTAGTGTGTGGGGTACACTTCAAGTCTATCTTTTTTTATTATTATAATACCTTTCTAAAGCGACGAGCTCTCTTTTCGCAAGCTGCATTCTACCCGGGATACCTCTCACGTGTAATGCCTGCTCTCTTCTTCCATTACCCCTTCCAAATAATTGTATTTGCCGATAAGGACCTGCATTGATTATGGAGATGTGTCTGCACATACTCTTTATTTGCTGTTGGTTAGATTGACACTTGTCAGTTAACTCGAGTTAAGGAATGAGATCTGCAAAGTAGAAGCAAAAACCCTTCGGCTAACTGGGGAAAAACGGGAACGTGTGCGGAATTGCCGGTACCACTTTTGCACGATACGATCATGTGATCAAAGGAGACTCACCCTCACGTTGGGCACATGTTTCTTGTCGTGCAAATCGTGGAAAGAGCTGATGTAAGTGCACATGAAGTGTCTGATATCTTCGCCTTCCTGTGGCTTTCCGATTTGACTCACCGGCCACTGCGTTTTTTCTTAGGCAAAACGCCCTTTCTTTCCCAATTTAAATTTGGAATTAATAGAAGACCTTGAGTATTGAGGTTAGACACTTTTTCTAGGGTTACAATACGAGTTTTCGTAGTTGTCCGAAGACTGGCCTGGAAACTTGGCTACCTTGGTTTAGATTGTGAAAACTTTATCAACGGCGTCCAGCTGCTGCCAAACGTCTGATTGACAGAAAAAACCTCTGGGATTTTGGTTAGTTTACCGGAAGGTGAGAAAACTAAGGGATGTTCCTTTCTTCACTCGGTGTGTGGGAAATAGAAGCCCCGGTTTTGGCTAGGATCAGTACGGGGAGTTCCAAGGGGCAATCGATTGCGCGGATACGTTCTTTTTCGTCAAGTTTGGGCTGTCCACGTGCTCAGGAGATGCTCGGGACGTGAACGCTGTTTCGTCGTGTAGCCCGCTTGGAAAGCCAAAGGTGCGGGAGACCCAGAAACATAAAAAAAGGATGTCCCCGCCCACTTTTCCGTTCCCTGCAATGCATGGCGTGACTGCGTATAAAAGCACAGACAGCCTTTGTTTGCAGTTTAGTCCCTGCAATCGAGCCAAGCTAAATCGTGTGTGGAAACAAAATTGAAAAAGTTTCATTTCGTTAAATGATCAAAATCTGAGTGACCATTGCCAAAAGTTTTGGACATAACCGGAGAAGTCTTACGAATATCGTGTGCGAAAGAGAATATTACAAGCGGTGACGTGCAGAGGGAATTATTGGTGGTTGCGTTCCTCTTGTTCTTACTGCGAAGTTTGGTTCCTTGCCATCGTGGCGAATACAAATATGCCTATCGAGTGTATTTTGCCTGCCGAGCGGTATATTTCTTTTCCACCTTCTTTTGTGATGACGCATAGTTTGCGGCGACCAAGTCAAATGATCTAAAAACTCATTTTTTTGGTAGTAGGATCGTGCTTAATACTAAATTAAAATCGTGTGTAGCGACAAGGTCTTAATATACTTTAATATGCGATGAAAATTCGTATTATCTTGCTCTAGTACCATATGTGGCAGTAATACAGCGATTTCGTAAAATTAACGAAGAATGGATTTTCTTGGATGTGATTGTACTTTCGACGAGTATTGGATGAATCAAGGGATGAGTTATGACGTCAAACTTTTCTGATTTCTACAGGGCCAGGGTAGGCAGCATGAGTAAGATTTGCAAACAACTCAGTATTGAAAGCCCCAGCGTGGGAGTCAGAGACTATGCTTTCACGTATGACGTCCTGGTCCCGGATGTGCCTTTGGAAGGCGCACGAGTTAAAGTAAGGCATTGATGAACTACTTTCCCAATCAAGTTCGCCTTGCTAAACTTGACCATGCGTTGGTTAGGTGATTTGCGCTGGAGCGTGTTACAGGCAACGGTCTTCTAGTGTCAGCAGTACGTCGAGTACGTGCAGCATTGGGAGCGAAAGTGGTTATGTACCCTCTAGTCCGTCACATAGAGGCATGAGGGATGCTGCCTTCTACCCAGGCTTCGAAGTAGCGGGTAAATATATTTAAAAAACGCTCTTTATTACATTCTATTTTTGTTTATTTTTATTGAATTTTTAGTTTGTTTTATCGTATTTTTAGTTTATTTTTGTTGAATTTTAAATCTATTTATATTGTATTTTTAGTATATTTTTGGTTTATTTTTAGTTTATGTTTAGTATAGTTTTGTTTATTTTTAAAATGGGATAAAAAAATTTTTTTGCAATTTTATATTTCTAGTGTATGTAATTGTATGCTTGTACGTATTTGTTGCTTTCTTCTGATGTCAGGGTTCTAAAATGTATCTCCGCTTCTAGGTATTGTGGAGTCTATTGGTGAGCAGGTGGATCCGTCGTGTGATATTAAAGTTGGCGACCACGTCATTGTATATCCTTTTGATGACGTACCTCCTGGCTATGCCGAATATATGAGTGTGCCAGAAATACAGTACCTAGTCAAGGTACCAGACAACTTACCTTTGAGCGTAGCAGCGATGTTACCTTCTGGTGCGTTATGGGCACTGAATACCGTACAACAAGCCGAAGCTGTGGTCAGAGAAATTTACCAGAGAAAAGAAGTTGAAGGTACGGCTCAGCATTTTGCTTCAATGTACAGAGCGTTGGCATATTGACTGTGAACTTTTGCTAGGAACGTGCAACATTTTGGTGGTTGGCACTGGAGGTTTGGCCTTGTGGGCCTTGCGTTTAGCCCGGTATTACTTTAGCAAAGATCAGCACCGTGTACACATTGTGGTGGCGTGTCTCCGTGACGAGGGCTTTTCCTTGGCCTTGGAATGCGCCAAGGTGGATGTAATTCAGTGGAACGAAGATTGTTACGAGAAAGTTCTGATCGAACGCACTAAAGAAGCTTGCAAAGATGACTTAGATATCGTCATTGATTTTGGCACAACTTCACGCAGCTTAAACAGATCCATGCAATGCCTTAATAAGGTATGGAGAAAACGAGATTGGGAAGTCGACCGAAAAGAAGTCATGTCATTTCTTGAATTGCATAGGGCGGAGTGGTTTTCTTGGGTAATGAAACAGCCGAGAGGCTCATGCCCAAATTCTCGCGCAAAGCAGAGGAGTATGGCGTCACGTTAACTCCCGTGGAAACCGGTTCGATTGAACAGCTTCATCAGTTGGTCGATTTGGTGGCGTCTCAGAAGGTATGTTATTTTGTTTTTGATTTGGTGTGTCATTAGTTGTTTCACGTTGTTCTTTTCTTCGCACAGGTGGAGCCTCCTCCTTACAGTGTATTCTCAGCAGATGACGCTAATGATGTTATCAAAAGATTGTGCAACGCTGAAATTCCCGGTCGAGCTATTCTGCAGTTTAGTCCTCCCAGCCAGTGAAAATTTGTATGGGAAATTATTATGGTTTTATGTCCCATTGAGAAAGCCGTTAACCAGTGACGCAAACAAAGGGGATGGAAGAGCAGACAACTTCAGGGGAAAGCTTTTGTTTATTTAATTGATTTCTGGTTCTTTTTTCCTTAAGAGCAAAAGCTGACCTCAGAATTTTTGTAATATATTTATACCAAGCCTGTATCCAGACCTGAATGGTAAATTTCTTGCGTTTTTTTTAAACCTAATTTTTGTGCCTGGTTGAGCAAATTTTGAAGCTGCAAACAGGTCCTTCCTATGTTTTGCTTTGCACTCCATGAAAACTTTCCAAAGCCAAGCCTACTTTTCCTGGGTCATGTAAATCATTCCTGCTAACTTCCCACTTGGCTTTTCTTTTCCCATTCGGCTACAAAGCATTTGAGCACCGTGTTAGTTTTTAAGCAACGAAATCTCATCAGTTTGAGTTGAGTAACAAGTATTCCATTCGTTATTGAAGCTCAGTGGCAAAACGGTAGTCGATAAGGTCATAGCAGCTTTCCATGTTACTAGCTAGAATGTTGTCTAGTCATGTGTGTCTAATTTTGAGAGTGGAATTCCATTCCGGCTCTAAAGAGAGGAAAGAAATTGGACCCGCATGGATCTCAGCTGCTAATTTTTGGGAAATGCAATGCGACAAGAACTGTTCCGTGGCAATACTGCGTAGTACCGTAGAGGAAATTTTGTGTGGTGAGACCAAACCCGTACAGCAAAAACCGGTGTTCGAGGATTTTTCGTAAGAGGAGTTGTTTCCCGGTTTTAATTTACTCTTCTTAAGAAACAAGGCTGGGTCGTACACAATTATTAATGTTCACAACGGACAATAAAAATGCTGTGACATCCGTAAACATTTGTTGATTTCTTTTAGAACGTCAGTAGAATACATTGGACTCTCAACTTACGATGTGAAGTTCTGCAGGCCCTGGCGTAAACCGAGGCTGTATATCAACACTTCGCTTCTACTCAATTGAACAAAAGCTACAAAGAATAATTTTTAAAATGTGCAATCTGATTTTTACAAATGTTTATACACAGTGAATTACCAGTGACGCTGTTTCCGAACATTGAGGAAAAGTACTGGCAGAACTTACGGAGCAACCAGGCCAGAGCAGGGGCGTCGCAGGGAGTCGGTTTGTGGGTTGGGGTGGATTGTACCGACCATTATAGTACTGAAATTGTTATTAAAGTAATTTATTGTATAATATATCTTTTGTGTATTATACGAAAACGCTTTTTTCGATTTCCGAAGTTTACCGATGACGACCAAAATTTTAAGGGATGGGCTTTCTGACCAATTATTGGGGCGGTATACCCCCTCGCGACGACCATTGTTGACAGTTGGGTTAAACAGATGAAGGGAAAATCATAACCCGTGCATCTTTGCAAACTTAGCAATGTCAGATGAAATACGGTCTAATAGGTCTTTGTTACGCTTCCTCTTGAATTTCCTGTGAAAAGCATTGTCTACAGCAGCTTTTCTCACACTGCGCCGCGAAAGCCTTGTAGGGGCGCCGCGACGAGGTCCACTATTTTGATTAAATTACTTTTATCACCCGTATTTCTGGGAAGAGGCGCCATGGCACGTGTTTTGAAACGCCAAGGGCGGCGCAAGAGGAAACGTTTGAGAACTACCAGTCTACAGTAATGAAAAGCGCTCGTCGTCTTCATCAGATGAAGTACTGTACGAGACTTCATATCTGTCGCCTTGTCCCATGAGCTACGCTCAAACATACACTGGTAACACATCCCGATAAAAGTTTAATTCAACGATGAAAGGTTTGTTTGCTGAATTTTTAACGTTTCAGTTTCTTGCTAATCGGATAAATGCTTTTGAGTCATAAAATCCACAGGTAAATAATTTATCTACACTCAGCGTTTCTAGGAATCAAGGGAAGTAATAAAATCGAAGGTTTATCTTAAATCCTTCTAACTCACAAAGGCAAGTAGCAGATAGTGAAAAAGAGCTATATTTGGCCTTAATAACGTTAATTTTTTTTCTTTTAAAAAGGTACTATGTAATTCAAGGATTTTCGTAAGACATAGCTGTCAGGATTGAGAAGAAGGCCGTTTTAAGTACAGTACGTGCACCGTTTTCAGAAACTTGACTCGTGCCAACTCATTCAACAAGTCGACGGGTACACACCACCCCTTAAGGTGACGAGGAGGGGTATAGGAGGTAGGGGAGCGTAGGTGAAGTATAATACAATACTGCACACCAATTTTGTCAAGTAACACGTTTTGATGATTGAAACGAAAGAAAGTGGACAAAATGAGGCTGCGAATTTTCCAAAGAAAGTAGACGAGAAGGTGAGGGAAAAGAATTGGGTGCAAAATTCTGAGTATTTCTTTATAACAGAAGATTCCTGATGAAAGAAGTTGCAAGAGAAAAGTGCAATGCCTTTGCTAAGAAAATAAAGTAAAGCTGATCTCGCTGTTTTCTTGAGAGCACCTAGTTGGTTAAGTGTTTATTGGAATGGTTACTATAGGTAACCAAAAATTAAACTAAAGCAGGGTCTCTGTAGAGCAAAAGTTACAATAGACTATGTTTAAAGCTAAGCTCGCAGTACTCCGTAGTGATTTTACAAGACCATAAAAGCACAGTGCATTGTTTAATATGAAAGAAGTTAAGTCATTTTATACAAGTAACTTGTCTGGAATGCATTGTAGTTTGGCTTTATGATATCACGGAAATTCGACAAACCAGCTCCCTTATTAAAAAAAAATTTACATCTTAAAGCCTTTCTACACCGATGTCCTAGGACTAGAACTATGCACAATCAAAGAAGACTGGCATTCTATTATGAAATATATTTTCGGTCAGTGTTCTGTTCATTATAACTATCCAAAAGTAAAGTAAATCAAATTTCTAGACGAATACTTTGAAAGCTTATCCACTAGTTTGCTTCAATGAAGAAACTGCGAAGAAATTATACGGGGCAAAAATCACAGGCTCGTGCATTTCTATACTATGGACAAGAAAATGCCAAGGCGCTCTTCTGAATAGCGGTACGAATGTAACAAATTCACTAAAACCATTTTTACATTTTTGGCGAAAGTAAATGCTTTGTGTTCTGCAATCGATTGTACTGAATATAGTTCTAGAGTTCGGTTTGGATTGTTGGAAGTTTCGTTGCGATGGAGCGAGAGCTAAAGAATACACACAGTTGTTGTTCAGCGTTTAAGCAGCGAACTCAGTCTTTGGAACACAGGTTTGTGCTCGTTTTATGACTCACGCTTCACAAGTTCATTAATGTTGAAGTGTTATAGAATTATTATGAAAGCCGGATTGGCTAGCTTCCTTGTGATAAACGCAGGTTTATCGCCATGTATTATTTCCCCCAGCACTGAGACGATTGCGGCAAATCCGAAGAATCTAATTTTCAACGATCGTCTACTCTTATTTAGTAGTTATTTTTTTCAAGTATGGATTGGCACATCGGATAACTGGAACCGTTTTTCGTTATGGGATTGTACCTTCGGACTGTAGTCTAGCTCTTAAACCAAGTGAAAAGCGTGTCTTCGATCAATTAACCCAGCTCTACTTAACTCTCGCGAAGTGTTTAGTGTCATAATGGTCTATAAATATGCTGTAACATCTGTATTCATTTGTGTATTTCTTTAGGAGCCTTATAAGTACAACACATTAAAATAACACCGAGGAGATCGACCGCAAGTCGGAATACTGGCAGGACTAGATGCCTTTGCAGCTCGCCAGAGGACAAATTTGAGTAAATGAAACCATGTGAACATCATTTAGTAGGGATCGATAAAGGAATGTGAAGTTTTCCACCCTGATAAACTCTGGAAGGGGTAAACGATTCGAATTGGCTTCTTCACCGGCCTAAGCCCGTCCACAGCAAGGCGGGATCGTATTGCGCTTTATGACGAGCTGGTGCATTTTCCGATACAGGGAAAAAGCTCTGAACCCTAGGACGACTGTTGGCTTCCATAGTCAAAGCTTCGAAGTTTGGGCCCATTTCACCTTTACATTTAGATAGGAAACGTTAATAAAAAAAAAAACGCAGAAGTTAAGAAAAAAATTAAAAAGCTTACCATCATTCTCGAGGAGGGACAGTTCTTGCGGATCCATCATTCCCGCTTCACCTACGTCGATATTCGTTCTCAAGTCATCGAAGAACTTTCTCATGTCGCCAAAAACACCTGTTAGGGTGACAAACAAGTGGTTAGTTATGTTGGCTATTATGACACAAGCTGCACAGCCCCAAACTAATAAGCGTAGGCCCCTAATTTTTCTTTTCACCAGAGACGCAAATCTAGTAGCACGCACCTACGCTAATAAAGGGAGTAAGCTTGGGCCGGGACTTCTTACCCAGACCAAGTAAATCCTGCGTAGAATCACTGCGAGCTCGGCGGCTTCCGGAGGCTGCGTTAGCCTTCGAGCCTTTTTTCGAACGTTTCGCTGTGCGTAACCTCGAATGCAGCTCTGAGTGACCAATCGCTCTTGGTCCTGGAAAAAAAAGAGAATAAGGCACGTAAGCTACAAAAATTGCATTGGAGGCCTAAAGGATGAATACTCCTAATCATCGGTATTTTTAGGGAGAAATTAATTGGTAGCCGACTGACGTCACTGTTACAAAATCTATACCATTTAGGCGACAAATAGCGTAGCCTTTACGGGTAAAGGAAGAGTAAAATTTCCCTTTAGCCCGGCTTGGAACGAAGAGCATCTCCAAAGCAATTTTGAGGCCAAACGCCAACTTCCGCTCTGCACCTCAAAAGCTAAATGAGCCCAAATAGCTGTTAATGTGTCGTTAAGCTGCGTGGAGCCCCCGCACCAAAATCTTTCTCTCTCTTTTTTTTTAGCTTTTACTTTTTGTTAGCTCGGGTCAATTTATGCCACACCTATACCAGGTAATTTACACCTTGCTTAACCAGTAGGTGGTTATATTTTTTTCGAAAGTAATGAGTTGCTCCGGAACACTTTTACTGATTATTGCTAAAAATTACTCGGTGAAGCGGTAAATTACCATCAAGCCCCAACCCAAGCTAAAGTTGATCACTTTCAGTCAGAAAGACCTTAATGGGTCACTAAATTTAGCTTCGTTGCAGACATTGCGTCTGACCAGTACAAGTGTTAGTTTCATTCGAAGGTCTTTGGGAACAGAAAGGTATGTTGAATTGGCGAAACAAAGGCAAGCCCGAGGAGCTTATATCTTAACTTACCAGCTTTGTCCATGTAAGTGTGCTGCTGCTGTTTTTTGCTTAGCGATTTCTCCCTGGACTTCTCGTAACGGTATTCCGAGGGAAAAGCGAAGACCAAAGGCAGAAGCAAAGCCATCAAAAAGCACAATTTGAGTTGCATCGTTGAAAACTTTTTATCACTCAGACTTTAAATGAAAATGGATGTAGGTACAGGAGATGTGCCACGGACGTCGTATTGCTTCAGCGTGCACTAACAAGCAGTACGGTTGTAGGGGGAAGAGGAGGATCGTTGGTGTTTGCTGCTTGAAGCTGCCACTGCGGTTTTTGACGTCCAAGACCCATGCTTTATAGGGGATCCCGAATCGAGAATGGGCAATCCCACACTCCATTGACGTTGTTTCGTAGACCCGTCCTCTTTTCAAGTCTTAACCATGTACACCAGGTACGAACCAGTCAGGCTCGTCATCATTCTTGTAATCCCGATTTTTGTTGTCTGTTACTTTTGTCTTGTTATTTTATAGATACGCAAGCATGTTGGCAGTTGGATTTTACGAAACTAACAGGCCACATGGGACTTTTTTTAACACTTGCTGTCGGAAGTGTGACAGACTATGACGTACAACCCGAAACGGATGAGAATTACTTCCTTTTACAAGGTAGTCCATTATAGAAAGGAATATAGCTAAAAAGAATTACGGGATTGCGTACAATTACAGGACAGCGAGTGGGAAATCGCACGTAGGACATTGAAACCCTTCTGTCCCTTCTAAAACTAGAAATGTTCGCCGAGTAGAGAAAAGCTATTGTTTCTAGCAATTTTAATAAACGTATGTAAATGACGACCCACCCATCTTAAGCATTCATGTGAACGTGGTGAGAGACCGTTCTATGCAAATGCAGAGGGAAGTAAAAAAATCTGGAGAGATGCCGGAAAGGAGAGCCTCACACGCACGCACTTAATCAGCCCAGGTGCTAGACCAGGGGCTATCCCTAGAATGATTTTGAAGGATAGTAAATTTCAATTTCGGTCCTTGAAAGTTTTTCCGGGACGATTACATGGTCAGAAGACAGAAACATGAGGAGTGGTTGAGCCTTTTCTTATGATTACTCCGGCCCACCCTAGCTCTAAGATGCACCTTCCTTTCCTTTCTTGCGTTTTTGGATACGATTTCAATTTTTATCTCTCCTTTAAGGAATAATTTTATGAATGGAACGTGTATCTCGTTCCCAGCCATTCGCCCGCTCACTCTTTTTGCAGGCGCACCTAATAAAGCAGGCGCATGAACGGGAAATCGAGCAGGTGCCACAGTTTTGACCGGAGTCGGCACGACTTGAAAAACTAAGGGTGTGTCAAACTTGTATCGTTAACTTTTCTGGTCTACGGGTGATCGAAACTGTGCAATCTTAGCTTCCGGGGTGATGTCAGCATTCTGAAGTACCTCGTCGGACTAAAATAACCCTGTAGTCACTGTGAGGTGAATGGAAAGCGGTTTCAGCCAAAGGTTCTCGGCATGGAGCACTGTGAAATCTTCTAAGGTGAATTGGGAACCTCGGCCGTATGACGTAGTAAGTACCCCGAAGTCTAGGTAGAAGGGCAAAAGAAACTTGGGGAAACACCCAGTTTTCTATTGTCAAATATTAGTAAGTGATTTGGGAATCCTCACTGTCGTCATCGTTTGCCCCAGCCCCGTTATCCGTTCATTTTGGAACGCCATAGCAAGGGAAAAATTTCTTTATTTTTTAGGTCTATGTTTAACTTCTTACACAAAGTGGTTTCGTGTCTTCTAAAGTTACGACCGAATTTTCTAACCAGCTTATTTTCTTCAGAAAACAAAAAAATAATAATTAGCCTATAAGGTTTTATGAGGCGATCGATGTTCTTGATGAGTGTTTACGTGCATGGGCTTCTCGAGTAAATCTAATAATACAACTAAATACACAAATTATACTCTCGCTTCAGGCTACCCTGTCTTACGGCCGGTCTTACAGCTCGGTGTTGTAACTGTAGTGTAATGCTTTAGAATCTATTATGAAGCACTTTGAATGACAAATTGCTATCTACAATCATAAAATAACCTGAAACAATCATATTCTACAGGTTTAATATAAGCTTCCGGTAAGGCTGATATACAAAAGTGAGGGTAAAGCAACCAATCCAACGAATGACGGATTGGGTACGCTTAAGGCCACGGTGCACCTATCCGTGGTATTAACGACCCATTCTCATCACTTTAAATCTAAACTCTTCTATTGAATGAACTCATAATCTACCTCCCGCAGACCATAGCTATGTAGAATTACCTCATATTACCTCCTTTTAAAATGGCAGATAAGTGCAACGGATTTAAGCTCCGTATACGAGAATGAAAATTTCTCTTTTAGAATTTAATGGCAACATGACATCAACTAGGATTTCAAGACGGTGCTTCACCTGCTAACCACATGCTAAACTGCGTCAGCGATTTCATCAAAACTACTCAGTATTTACTTAAACAAATTTCGACAGTAGTCTTTTATCGTAATATTTACAACACATCGTTGAGGTTTTATTAAAAATGTTCTTCATATATTTACGAAAAGCGATTCAAATTTCAACTTTTTTGCAGAAAAGCAATTTCGAACATTCAATCACTAGGTTCACTAGAGCAATTTGACAGTATTCTTTTTAACAGAAATGGAACTCAAATCCGACATTTAATTTGGAGTTGTCAACAAAGAATTTCGAAAAACTAATTAGGTGATAAATCCGAAACTAACCGAGGGATTTGAATTCCGTGTTCGCTTATAAATTAGGTAAACGGGGCTTTAGTGTACAGTACTCGGCACATAAAGCGACCAAACAAAAACAGTCCTATTGTTAACGTCCCACGCCACTGTGAGGAAACGTTGTTGCGGTCACAAACGTGTGGGAGACGCAAAAGAGGGACACCGCTCGCGCAACTGCCGGGCCGTTAGGCACCCGACGGTTTGTTTGGGTCGTTTTATGTGCCGAGTACTGTACCTTGAGTTCGTATATTTAAAAATAAATATTTTTAAGTTGTAAAAAGTGAATCAAATTTCACTGTTGATTTTTTTTAATGAAGTACTGAATAGTTTTGGCAAAATCCCTGACGCCGTTTAGCATGTATTGCCCTACACCACGGTTGGGCCTTCAGAATAAGTACTTTACGGGTAGGCTTTCATATTTCCTGGCTTCCCCTTTAGCCTATACAGCTAAAAGTATAATTTGTGGTAGTCCCTTCAGAACTTAATCATGTTAAATCATCCCGAAGATGTTTAATTAAACCCCTGTGATTTGGTAAGTATTGCAATAGATTCTTTTCTTATGATAGGACACGCAACTCGCTGCGCGCGGCAAGGTCCAGTTACGGCGCTTCCAAAATGAAACCTGTTCTTCCTTCGTTATAATGCATATCTATGCTAATTTTCGAGAACGGCGACTGTTAAATAACCTAGCACGTAGTTACAAATGCGCACACATGGCTACGTGAATTATTGTAAAGACTTGCGGTACGATTTTGATGCTCAAACTTTGGCAATACCTCAATATAATTGAATAAATAACAAGAATTGCAACATGTTTCGGAGGAGACACCCAGATCCAAATCTTCTCTTTATTACATTCCCACTTCGTCCTTCTGCTTGTGAGCTCTAAAGAAATAAGTCAGTCGGGAAAAAACATAAGCCATTTAGTTGGGAGTGACTCTTCACTATTTTATTAAACTGCATGCTTAGAACTTCTCTGAACACCACTTTGTTTCGTTCTCTAAGTTTCGGGAAAACAGCCATACACTTACCGGCAGCTGCCCCGACAGATTAAAAGAGGTAATATTATATTGTACAGTACACCCACGCGGGGTTGAACAGAGGTAGCAAAGGCGGAGAGAAGGGGTCAGGTAAGTCCAAAGCACGCTGCAATGTAGAACACTTCAGGGAGACAAAAGATCAATTAAATTATCACTATGTGCTCCATTGACTGCTTAAGGTAAGCGGACGTGTTAAGGAACTACAGTACGTGAAGCGATGTTTCTACGGATGTGTTATAAATAACTACTGTATAGTAGAACTTCCATGAGTTCAGACTACCCTGTAGTAAAGAGGTTCATCCGTCTTAACGTTTTCCAAAGAACGTCCCCAAAAGTAGCATTTACTGGCTATTTCTTTTATTTCTCCCTCTGTATTTCTTCCTGTCTTTCTCTCCCCCTTACTGAGTTGCTAGGTTTTGTTTGTGTAGGTGATTACCCTTAAATGTGTTTGCAATTTAACGAAACCGAATAGGCACGTGCCTACCTCGGAAATGGAATTAAAAAGATAGCATTAACAGTATAATCTGTAATAATTAACAATGAACGGAAAGATTTTTTGTAGGGAATATACCAGGGACAATATTTCAAGGTTTCGGGTTCAAGGTTCCAAGAAGGGTCTGCAAGACACCTGCGCTCCGATTGGGGGTGCAAATTCCTAAACTTAGAAGTCGAAATGTTCCTTTTTAAAGACAGTAACTCGTTCAGCCAGGGTTGCAATGGCAACTCCCACAGCATACTAAATGCCATCACCGTAAATTAGTAAATCAACATCAATTTGTGTTATGTCGATACAAGAACAAAATCTTACTATCTAACGAACGCTTATTTGTAGAAGTGAATACAGAGAAAGGGATCAATTGGAACTATTAACGGTTTTTCTTTCTTGACGTAGCGCAGGAACTAAATTTTAGTTCGAAATGACACACTCTAAGCGAAAACGTACCCTGAGTATTCGTTCAGCTAGAAAACATAAGAGTGGGAGAAGAATGTGAGAGTATGGACTAGTTTCAGCTTATCATCTTTCCCTTAACGTTTACAAACAAACTTGCGGACCAAAATTGTATTTATTAGACGATGATCTTGGCTATCCAATACGCTAGGATGCGTACGTTAATAAAACAAAAATTAAGAGTAAGCAACCACGAAAGCTAGAGGCACTTCGGTCCATTTTGTCCAGGGTATTGAACAATTTGGACGTAGGACTCTTTCTTGTACGGAAATTAGTCAACAAAATTTTACAATTATTAAATTATTTGTCTGAAATATTTTGCTAATTTATAATGGAATAATTGGTCAGGTAATTTTAATTACTTTAATTTCGCGTTTTAATTCATTAAAAGAAGTCATCCGGTGGTACAATTCATACATTAGCACTGACTTTCTCAGCCACTCTAAGCTTTTAATATTTTGTTAATTAACTTTACGTTCGAAGTGGAAATACAAAATCTTTGGGTACTTAAAATAAACCTGATAGTATAAACAACATAACATTTTTCTTATAAGGAAAGCAGGGAAACAAGTTTTTATTTATATTCTCACGTAACCTTTACTTTTTCTGTTACATTTTTCTCACGAGTAGAGGAGGGATGGGACAGTCCGAACACTTTTCTGTAGTTTATTTTTCACTTCAAGTTGAGACAAAACTGTAGCCTAGAACTATACTCATCAGATGGCCTGGTGTCCTGGCTATCAAACGAGGTATTGTACGCTTGAAGAACACGAAAAATAAGACCAAACAACCATGAAAACTGGAGGCACCTCCGACTGTCCGAAACGAGATACCGGGGATACAATTTGGACTTGGGTGTAGTGCGATTTGACCGTGCGTTTTGCTATAAGAAAACTAGTCGATTGCACTTAAAAAAACACCAAAAAAAAACACACATCCAACTTAAAATATCTAAACGAAAACTTACAGTTATACTCCCTCTTGATATAGGAATCATCCTAACTCCAGTTAGTGCAAGGAAAACGCACGATTTTGTCAGAATGATTATTGACAACAAAAAAGGCAACGTTTTAGGAGCGCGGCTTAACTCGAGCTGTCAGCTGCACAGAGTAGTCAGCTACGAGCTGCATGCGTGTGCGCAGCGTTGCCAACAGCATGTTTTTCTGTAGTAAAAATGGCTCTGTCCAAAGCGTACTAAATCATCACTTTGGAGTGTAAAATCTCGTACAAAATCAGGGCATGGATTTTAAAACAAACCTTTGGAGGGGTGATTCCCTAACTTGTCAGCTACACAAAAATAATTTTTCTTTATTTTTAGATACATATTATGAGTGGTACAACGAAATGAACAGGACCCCTTTCTTACAAGAAGTGCCTAAAATTTTGTTTTTATTTATTTTTTCAAAAACGGTTTAACATTTTTCGGCAAAAATTTCCCCACGTGAGCTTCGTCGTATTCACTAACTGTGCAATTTTTTTCAGAACCAAAACTTTTGTAGTTCATTAGTAATGGTTTTTGTACGGTTTGCCTTACGTGTGAACTGTCCCATCCCTCCTCTACTACTGTTTGTAAATAATGCCAAACCTCCTAAGGACATTACGTCACGGGTAATGACGTCTCGTTGCAACACTGAGTGCTGTCTTGAGTTTGTCCCTCTAACTTTTCACGTGACGTCACGCAGCAACTCAATAGCATGTTATTTCCAAGCCAGTCGAGAGTGGAAGACGACGAGCGCACTCAGTATGAGAAAGTGCAAGTGCTGGCCAAATTCCCAAAGGAAAACGCGGAAAAGCGTCCAACGCTCCATTCGTGAAGGAAAACATTATTCTCCGGGAAATTGTTTTTTGTTCGAGGCGTGCCCTTGGCGATGTCAGCTATCCTATCCCTCGAGAATAATCCTTCATTCCTTTTGCGCGCTTTTCCCTTGCATTGACTAAAAGTTATCCAAATCCTCCACATGACAAAGTGGCATCACATTACGGAGGGCTAGAATTTGAATTTTCTATTAATGATTTCGTAAAAACTACTCGTCCGATTTAGATTGTATTTTCACCAAAAAATAAAGGGAGAAAATAGCTAGTGCTCCTGTCAGTCAAATTTTAAATTTTTCAATAATTCAAGATGCGCAAAAATTCGCCTACAATTTTTAAATTTAATCAAAATATATTTAAAAAATATCTCGAACACGGGCACTAGATATTGATTAGCATAACTTTACTGTAAGCATTGATGTGAAATATACTGAAGCGTTATGGAGAAGCATTTTATAGAATTTCCCCGTGTTATTCGTCCATAAGAGGTTTGTGTATACCGGGGCCTTAATAAAACAAAAATTAAGAGTAAGCAACCAAGCTTGAGGCACTTTTGTCCATTTTGTCCAGGGTATTGGACAATTTGGACATAGGACTCTTTTTTATTATTATTAATAACCATTGTAGGCATAGCCTATTGACGGTAATGTGTATTTCTGAACTTGTTACATAATTTGCTTTATGAAGGAGGGAGCATTCACTAACGAATGCTTCAGTGGAATACAATACAAAATTTTCTATTAATAAGGGAAGTGAAAAAAAATCCCCTAATCCTTGCGGATACCCATGGGAAGACAATAGCACGAGACGTGTTCTTTAACCGTAACTACCCGATAGCTCGTTTTCGCGTTAGCGATTACAAGTACGTGGATTACATAGGACTCTTTCTTGTACGGAAATTAGTCAATAAAAATTTATAATTATTAAATTATTTATCTGAAATATTTTGCTAGTTTATAATGGAATAATTGGTCAGGTAATTTTAATTATTTTAATTTAGCGGTTTAATTTATTAAAAGAAGTCATCCGGTGGTACAATTCATACATTAGCACTGACTTTCTCAGCCACTCTACGCTATTCATATTTTGTTCAATAACTTACGCTCGAAGTGGAAATACAAAATCTTTGGATACTTAAAATAAACTTAACAGTATAAACTACATAACATTTTTCTTATAAGGAAAGCAGGGAAACAAGTTTTTATTTATTTTCTCACGTAACATTTACTTTTTCCGTAAAATTTTTCTCACGAGTATTTCGTCGTGGTCATTACAACTGTAATTTTCTAGCTTTAATATATCTGTAATGTATTAACAAGACGACAGGTGCAACTGTCGAATGAGCTGGGCAAGTAGATGTTGGAAGTTGTGAACAAGAAAGGAAGCTTTTTGTCAACAGATGGCTGAAGTGAAGTAGACGGGAAAATGCTTGAATTTGAAAATTAACTGAAGAAAAATTGAATGTTTCTATTATTATGTACAACTTATTGGTTCTTTTGTAATGTTGTTTAGTTCTGAAAGAGTTATATAGTTATAGGGTTAGATGAGCTAAATTTTGTTATAAGTTAGATTTCGTTAGGTTTTGCTGTAACGTTGAGATACAATAGAATTACATATGCAATATGTTAAGTAAAGTATACAATATTACAATACAATTTTACCAGCTAAGGAAACAATGATTTAGAAAAAAACACTATCAAAACCTAGATCTTTACAATTTTACGAGCTTAGAAAACAATTATTAAAAAACACCAATAAACCGTAAACTCGTGCATTAGGATATCAAAGAGATATCTTCAAGAGGATAGAAAAAAGTACAAGAAATATAGAGGATATCAGAAAGAGGATATCAAAAGTACAGAAAAGAGTGGCACACGATAAGGGGACTTCTCCAGCTAATTATTATAAGTCACTATCCAACGTTATTGAATTTTATCCAAGACCTTAAAAAATGAGAAGACTCATAACTAAACAAAGTCCCTTTGGGCACTTGCCCAGCTAATGACACTTAATTCATTAATAAAAAACACCACCAACAACAATAAAAAACACCACCAACAACAACAAGATGTCAACGAATCTAAGATGCGTGCTAACATTCTTCCTATTCTCCCCGTTATGTTCCACTTTTGCTCCTAGGCCACCGTGGCAGCGATTCTGCCTCTAGCCAAATTCCCCTATTTCACTCCCCACATCTCCACCCCCCGAACATACACAACTTATGGACACCCCCCCCCCCCCAAGCTAAAATGGCACGTGAAGTTTGGCACGACAACCGATTGTATAAGCTGGGCATAGTCCCTTTGGGGACTTGCCCAGTTAATTAAGTATTAATTACGAATTGTCCTGCGGTTAAACTGTCCCATTCCTCCTACTATTGGCTTTGGTTTATGTCAGAAAAGCTATAGGCGCGACTCTTCACAAATACAAAACGGAGTAACACAAATTTTCCCGCTTGTGGCGCCTTCGACAGGAAGGATATTCCGTCAGATGGCGCTAGCAGCAACGTGGATGAAAAACATCGTGTTTCAACATAGCCTTTAGTCAGCTGCAAAGCTTTTTATTTTGACGTTATTCACCACAGTCTTCCTTTTAATTTGGGTTATCCTGTAGTTAAAAGTCTCAAAATGAGTGTAGACGCTTACGGACCGTCGCAAACCTTGACGTTCCTTGACACTGAAGATAATGACTTGCTAGGCGCGGATACCCAAGGCTCCCAGTTTGATTTTACCGACTTCACGTTACCGTCACAGAGCCAAACCCAAGCCTCGCAGTTAGATAACGTTCACCTGAACTTCTCCAACAGCCATCGTCACGTAAGTTAATCCACCGTGAGCTCACACGTGGTATGTTTTGTGACTTGTTAACTGGTGGTTTACTCATTTTTAGTTAAACGGAATTGCGGAAAGTGGCCTAGAAGCTGAAATTGCTGCCACAGCTAAAGCTCTAGGTGAATTGCAGTTCGAAGATGAAGAGGAAGACGGCTACTATACCAAAGTAATAAATTGTTGTCGAAGATTCTCAATAGTAACCGGGTTTGTTCTTCAGGAACTACCAGAACATGCCTGCAAGTATTGCGGCATTCATGATCCCGGTTGCGTAGTATTGTGCGTTGCCTGCAAGAAGTGGTTTTGCAATGGCAAAGGCAATACGTCAGGCGCGCACATTGTTAATCATCTCGTTAGAGCCAAACACAAGGAAGTGAGTCTTCATAGAGACGGGCCGCTGGGCGAAACGGTCTTGGAATGTTATTCCTGCGGTGTTCGCAACGTGTTTCTTTTGGGATTTATTCCAGCCAAAGCGGACTCCGTTGTCGTATTACTGTGCCGACAACCCTGCGCGGCACAGAGTTCACTAAAAGACATGAACTGGTGCGCATATTTATAAAAAAAATGCAACACAATTTGCTTTCCTTTTTATAATTTTATTTTATTATTTCGTACAGGGACGTTGACCAATGGAAACCCTTGATCGCTGACAGAAGCTTCTTACCTTGGCTAGTTCGCACACCATCTGACGTTGAGCAAAATCGTTCCCGTCAGCTGACAGCACAGCAATTGCAACGCCTAGAGGAATTGTGGAAGGAAAACTCCGAAGCCACTTTCCAAGATTTAGAAAAGCCTGGCGTGGACGAAGAACCCCAACAAGTTTTGTTAAGGTAATATAACAGCCTTTTCTAAAATTGAAAAAATGAACTTTCCCCTCTGTAGGTACGAAGACGGGTACCAGTACCAAAATATCTTCGGTCCTTTGGTGAAACTGGAAGCAGATTACGACAAAAAACTGAAAGAGTCTCAAACCCAGGACAACATTCACGTTCGCTGGGACGTAGGTCTTAACAAGAAAAACATTGCTTACTTCAGTTTGGCGAAGACGGATTCAGGTTAGCATTTTTTATTATTTGCTTTGTTCCTTCCGTATTTGACTTTTTTGTTATGCCTTTTTCTAGATATGCGTCTCATGCACGGCGATGAACTGCGTATTAGATACGTCGGAGAATTGCACAAACACTGGACTGGAGTGGGCCATGTTATCAAGATTCCCGATAATTACGGTGACGAAGTGGGTCTTGAACTCAAATCCAGCAGCGGCGCTCCGACGGACTGCTCTACCAACTTCGTAGTTGACTTTGTGTGGAAAGCAACATCATTCGACAGGTACTTTTTTTAAATATAAGTAATACTTTTACCTATCATCATTTTGTACTGACACCTTGGTTTACGTGTTAGGATGCAATTAGCTCTGAAGAAGTTCGCCGTTGACGACACGTCTGTTTCGACCTACATTTACCACCGCTTACTTGGTCACGAAGTGGAAGACGTACTTTTCCGCGTTCATCTTCCGAAACACTTTTCTGCGCCTAATTTGCCAGATTTGAACCGTTCGCAAGCTTTCGCTGTCAAGCAGGCTCTGCAACGCCCCTTGACACTCATTCAAGGGCCGCCAGGTACGGGCAAGACCGTGACTTCTGCTACGATTGTATACCATTTGGCCAAGTTAAGTGGCGGACCCGTTCTCGTCTGCGCGCCGTCCAATATTGCCGTTGACCAGCTTACCGAAAAAATCCATAAAACGGGCCTTAAAGTTGTCCGACTGTGTGCAAAGTCTCGCGAAGCCATCGACTCCCCTGTCTCCTTCTTAGCTTTGCATAACCAAATTAGAGGACTAGAAAGGTAAGATTTTCTGCTGTCCTGGAAACTTTTCATTTAATTCTGCTTGTTTTGTAGTGCTACGGAGCTGCAAAAGTTGACTCAGCTCAAAGAAGAAACCGGAGAACTTTCCCAGTCGGATGAAAAACGTTACCGTATGCTTAAGCGCGCTGCTGAACGTCAGTTGCTGGAAGCGGCTGATGTTGTGTGTTGTACCTGCGTGGGTGCCGGTGATCCACGATTACAAAGACTGCGTTTTGCTTCCATCCTTATCGACGAGTCCATGCAAGCCACAGAACCTGAGTGCATGGTTCCTGTCGTTCTGGGAGCTCGACAAGTAACAATCATTTTTTTACCTAATTTTACTTCTTCTTGCTCATTTATTTGTTTCATACAATTTAATTCTTTATTCCTATGTGTCCTTTTCATTTAATGCCTGAATACTGATCAGAAATTCTTCTGTAGTTAATTCTGGTAGGAGATCATTGCCAGTTGGGTCCTGTTGTCATGTGTAAACCGGCCGCCAAAGCTGGACTGTCCCAGTCCTTGTTTGAGCGTTTGGTCGTACTGGGCATTCGACCTTTCCGCTTAGAAGTCCAGTACCGTATGCATCCCAAGTTATCAGAATTCCCGTCGAATTTCTTTTACGAGGGTTCGCTACAAAACGGAGTCTACGCACAAGACCGTTTCTTGAAAGGCGTCGATTTCCCTTGGCCGTGTCCCGAAAAGCCCATGTTTTTTTATGTAACGCTGGGACAAGAGGAAATAGCTGGTTCGGGTACGTCGTACCTTAATCGTACTGAAGCTGCCAACGTGGAAAAAATCGCGACGCGTTTCTTGAAGTCTGGCATCAAGCCGGAACAAATTGGCATTGTCACACCGTACGAGGGTCAACGTGCATACCTCGTGCAGTATATGCAATACCAAGGCTCTTTACACGCCAAACTGTATCAAGAGATTGAAGTGGCAAGTGTGGATGCCTTCCAAGGCCGTGAAAAGGATATTATTATCATGTCTTGCGTTCGTTCCAACGAACACCAAGGAATTGGCTTCTTGAATGATCCGCGACGTCTCAATGTAGCCATGACTCGAGCGAAGTATGGAGTCATCATTGTTGGCAATCCGAAAGTTCTTTCTAAGGTAAATGAATCTCCCCAGAAGAAAAGAAAATGGTTAAGCAAAATAACAAGAATATATTAATAACTAGATTTGTATAGACAAAAACGTTAAAAATATTTTTTTAATAAAATTAGGTAACAATAAAAATACAAATTCTATTTTGTTCTGTTATTTTGTAGCAAGCTGTGTGGAACCATTTGCTGCATTTCTACAAAGAGCAAAAAGTTTTGGTAGAAGGACCTTTGAACAACTTGAAAGAATGCCAAATGCAATTCCCGAAACCGAAGAAACCTATTAATACTAGTAATCCCGGCGGACATTTCATGCAAACCGCTACGTACGACGCACGCCAAGCTATCGTGCCTGGTTCAATTTACCACAAATCTGGCATATCCCTCGGACCTGGCATGGGAAATCCAGGTGCCGCTGCCACGTCCTCGTCTTACGACGCGCCTTTTAGCAAAATGGGTATTTATGTTTCGCTTTATTCGTTCTGCAAGATTAAACAGCGTAATTGGACAAATCGTTAGGTGGTATGGATCCTTATCGCACCAACGGTCCCTTGCACGACCCGGTGAGTTATATCGGCAACGATCGAAGCCAGGCGCAGTCTGCCTTGTCCAACATCCCAGTACCGGTTGGAATGTTCATGAATATGTCACACGTGCCACCCAGGTTCTACAACCAACATCAGCAAGCAATGCAAGGTAAATTACACTCGAATTGTGTGGAATAATTGGTTGCTTTATGGTAACCATGTACTGTTTTGTTGGGTTTAGCAGCGCGACAGAGTATGAAGAACAAGAATGCTAATGGCCCAAGCAAACCTGGCAAAGGAATTAACCGCAGTGGACTTCAAGGAAGTCAGCTGTCCCAAAACCAGAGTCTAAGTGCTGACCACACTCAGCCATTTTCGCAGGGATTGGCACTTACCCAGGCTATGTCACAAGTAAAAGCATACTTTTGGTTCAAAACGCTTTAAATTTATTGTGAACGTTATTGTAGGGATTTTCTCAAGGATTTCCAGTTGGAGCCCTATCCCAGGGTGAACTAGGTTCCTTAGGGTTATCGCAGGGACCTGGCCAAGGACCAGAAGCCTATCTCGGTGAAGGATTACTGTCCCAAGATTCGACTTACCATGCGGACCGCGCCTATTTTATGGCTTCGCAAGGACAGCAGTTTTCACAAGTAATTTCGCAGTTGCATACATTATGGAGAGTAAATGAATGCTGATGTTTGTATTCGTTTGTAGCCATACTGAAAACAGCACTACTCGAGTTGAATAACGTTCGTAAGCAGTCTATGACTTAATGCGAGAAATCTTTACAATGACCACACCACAAATGCTAAGCAAGCCTGCAACATCGAGGCGTTTCCCCGTCGGCATGGCATGACACACGTCACATCTTCCCATTCACGCACCCCATGAAAGATACGTAAAATCCCACGAGACCTGAAAAACCTTGGCCCATCATCTTTTTGACTTCTGGAGGAATTCGCTCTTGCTCTCCACATTCCTGGTAGCAATCCTTTCACCATGAAAGTATTGGCGGCTCAACGAAGAGCTCAAACCCCCCTAAAGAGAAAACCTGTGGAAAGAGCGGAGAATCAAAAGAAGAAATCGTTGTAATCAAAGAAGCGCAAAATCCGAACTTTGGGAAAAATCAGAAAGATTGAGGTAGAAGTCGTCCTCGAGTTTGACATTGCTGTTAAAACATCGTCGAAGGGAAAATCCTTACAATGGGAGAAGTGTCAATGGAAGCAGACATGCACTTACGAGAGTGGGGAGCAATGCATTTTTTTTCCTTTCTTTTTGTGTAGCCACGTTTTGTATGACTTCTAGGCATTCATTTACTGTCTGTATTCTTTAAGCTGTTGATTTTAGTAGGGGAGGAAGAAAAATATAAGCAGGGTCGCTCTTTCGTGGAGCTAGCTGGCAGAAAATATTCCGCCAAGTTACGTTTGCCTTTTTCTTGGGGGGGACAATGTTCGTTACAGGAGTTCGAAATACATTGAGTTAATTAAATCTTCAAAAGGACAGCACGTAACTTTTTTATCACGCGCAGGGTGAAACACGTGTGATAAGTCGAAACATGCGTCCGCGTGTTTCTGCTACGTCGACTTTTCTGCTGCCAACGCATCACAAATGCAAGGGAAATGGGATACAAGAAGCCCCTAGTTTACGCGGTCTCTGCATAAGCATTTTCACTGGTTTTTATGTACGCGGTTTCAATACACGAGAGAATAATGAAGAACCTCGCGTTAGTAGAGGTCAGTATGTGTTTGATTTTAAGTCACAAGAAGTGACAATATATAAATTGCATGCTTAGATCACATAGCATATGAAGTATAGTCATGTATATTAGGTAAATACGATATATTGTACATTACAATTTGCAATCAAACTACAATGTTCTGTGACAGCTTGAAACTTGCGGCATTACGTGTATAGCAGCGGATTGGTGCTTCCATTTTAAGCGGCGCTGCGAGCGCCCAGTGAAAAACATACACGCTTGATTTCCAAAGTATACTTCTATGTGAGACTGCTTTCTGGTGTTGTGTGTTGTGTGTCTGACGAGGTTAAAATGTTGATATTAGTTTTTACCCTGTGTTTGTGTGGAGTTTCTTATGCAGTGGACATTAGTCGAGAATTTACAGTCAATGTCGAAGCCGGGCGAGACGAGTGTTTCTATATGCCAGTCCAAAAAGGCCAGTACTTGGATGTAGAATATCAAGTAAGGACCTATTCTTCTAACCGCCGTTTTGTTTACATTCGCTGTATTATCACTGTTATTTCTATTGTTCTAGGTAATTGACGGTGAACAAGGCGATATCGACATTGATTTCTTCCTTCTGACCCCGTCGGATCGATTGTTGGTCTCGGAGGCGAGAAAATCAGATAGTTCTCATCGGTATGTTATTACCTACTCCTTCACCGCAATAAAGATTTAACGTGTATTGTTTAGGCATCAAGTGGAGGAAGACGGCGATTATCGAATCTGTTTCGACAATACCTTTAGTACAATTAATAGTAAAACGGTTTACTTTGAAATCAATGTCGAAAGCGACGACGATGACAGGAAAGTCGAAGAAGACGTATGGGGTGAGAACGGTTACTTTGCAGGATTGGCCCCAGAGGAAGTTTTAGATATAAAAGTTCAGGATATTAAGGTAAGGTGTTTCGAACAATTCCGTTGCTTTTCGTAACGTTGCGATTTAAACTACCCACAGGACACTGCAGCAAGAGTAAGAGGAAATTTAATGAAAACTCAACATTACCAGGATCAACTGCGGGCTTTCGAAGCTAGGGATCGAAACATCGCGGAATCAAATTTCACACGAGTGAATTACTGGTCAATGGTCCAGATTGCTGCCATGATTGGGTTAGGATTTATACAGGTAATACCGTGTATTCTGTACACATTCGTATCGTCACGAATTAATGAGAATCTCTAGGTCGTAATGGTGAGAAGTCTTTTTGACGATAAGTCCCGCGTTCATCGCATTTGGAAAAAAACTTCTTCTTGGAACTCCTAGGGGCAGATTTTTTTTAGAAGACAGGTTTTTTTTAACTTAAAACGTGTGTGCGGGTGTCTTGTTTCTCTATTTCGTTTCCAAGCACCATTTTAAACTTAGGCAGAGTCGTGATTGCCTAACTACGTCCCGTTAATGAGCGTCTTTGAGACACGGCCAGTCGGTTTGGTGAAACTAGATATGATCAGTCTTTTCCTGTTTTTAGTTTTGTGGTTATCCTTTTCTTTTACAGTTTGCTGTGTGATTTTCCAACAAAAAGCAGTAGGTAAATTGACTGGAACTCTTCATCATCGAACCCATCTTTTGATTTAGCGAAGCGAATAGGGCGTTCCTGAACATGTATTGCGTGCCATATGTATGTGTGCTTGGTACTCAATGTAGCAGGTATGCAAGTACTAGTCATCCTCCACTTTACTCATGAAAGCACAAATGCGGACAGGCCGTGTTGTGAAAATTTTTTACATAGTGGAGGATATTTGCACAAATACAGTGAAAAAGCCTTTTGTGAAGGGGCCGTATGATATTTTTAGTAGACTACTTAGAAGGCATTAGTTAATAAAAGGCATTAAGAATAAATGAAAATTGGTCAACAGCGTGAGCTAAGCTCGTTGCCGTGAATTTTGCATAATGGTTGCTTAAATCGTCGAATACTTCGTTGTCACATTTACAACAATCACTCAAACCCAGAATTGTGATCAGTGTCTCTTGCAGTCAATTGTTGGAAGGCTTGGGCTGCGTGGTTTTAGGCATTGGGCATATTGCATTACAAACTGTCCGAGTAAGACGCTACCGTTTTCCTTCGGCGGTTATTGAGATTGGTTCTTATGCCTATTATGTCGCTTCGGCTTTTCGCCAGACTGCTGAAGTCGATAATAGACACACCTGCTGACCGGGACCCATTACTGTCGATGGACTCGCAGGATAGTAAACTAGCCGATAAAACCGAAGTGCGTGATAGCGTTCCGCCACCTCCAACTTTCCTTACGTCATCACCGTGGTGGGCAAACTTGCGTCCTTTGTTTTTACAATCCGGAATAGTCCCTATTTCGGGAGCAATGATACTTAGCTTGTTAAGATTGTGGCTGGAGAACGACTCTTTGTCTTGCAATGTCGGGAACTCAATAGGCGATGGTGATGAGCATTGCTCCAAGTTCCGCTCATTCCCTTTGATTTTTTTAGGCTTATACGAATGGGGAGGGAATCGAACACGATTGGGAGGCGGCAGCAAACAAGCAGGATAGTTGGACGGTATGTGATTGAGAAGTTTATAATACTCCAAGAAGGCTCTCGCTAAGTTACGTCCAAGTCTCTGATCTGGAATTCCAAAGTATTTTCATAACGTTCCCATATACCGGTGGATTTACATCGAGAGTAACATGCGAATAGTCTTGAACAATTTTGTGAAGACGTGTTTTTTCATGTTTCTCTTGGTAATAAAGTTTAAATGTATAATTAAGAACATTTCCCCTTTCCTTTGAGATATTTGCAAAAAAAATATTTTTTCATGTAGTGACATGTGAAAGTTTTCGACTACTACAAAGGAATTTTTAATTACATTATCTAATTACGTTGAATTACAAAGACTCTTTGGTAATTCTTTATCAACAGCAAGCCCTAGATATTTAAAGAAAAATAGACGACGTTTCAGCTACTGTATAGCTCTCTTAATTATGCCTCAGAATCAGTTGCACATATACCGAATACCGTTTTATCTATACCCCATGACCAAGTTCAAGGTACATGTATAATGAATTTAGAATTTACTCTGAGAAAAAAGTAAACACGCATAATGGTGCTAACGAAATAGTTCGCGACATTACCATGTAAATACCAATACAAACTCCCGTCAGAGAAGGAATAAACAGTAGTTTTATTAATTAAATTTAATAAACCGAATTATTTGCTTACAAGTCTCTTCCGTGTAAAGCGTCACCGTGTCAGACCCCGCAAGTTGGTGACCCATCATGGAAACATTAAAGGTGTAGATGTTAACCGAGTCTTTGAGGTTCTCACAAAGGTATCTGGCCCAACAATATGTTAAGTTTAAACAGGTTCGCGTGCAGCTTAGTTTACCTTCTGGCAGTTCCGGCCTTCGAGGCATCTCTATTGTACAGGCAGTTGGCTTGACAAAAATCTTCAGCCAAGGGAGCCAATAGCTTAGGGAAAAGTAAGTGTCTTTCGTACCTATGTTGAACAAGCGTTTCATTATGTTGACTTTGGGGTGGAACACAAACGATGTGCCGTGCCTTGTTAGAGCCTACCTTAGAAAATCTTCGTACGTGTTCCCGTATATAAAAGCTCCCAGAAGACTGTTATGGGCGTGGATGTCAATGACGAAGTCGAGTCCAGTGTTCTGGAAGTTCAAACAAAATTAAAAGGTTTGTTATAGGCTACTGTTTGCCAATAAACGCATTTACCTTGTCGGCGTCGAGCTCTTTGATCTTCGAATACACAGCACGGAGACAAGGATGAGCCCATTGTGAATAGTCGTGCCAAGCACGGTTGAGATCGGCCCCTATTAAGGAGCATCTTTGGTTGCCTAGGAAGACGCCGTCCGGATTCATCATTGGAACGATACGGAAAACTAAAAATTCCCGTAACGTCACCGCGACGGGGTGGTTACTAATGATAAATTCCATCAAGCCTGTATAAAAAAGCAGTGCTAATTAGCAGTCAAAAAGTCCACGTCGAACGCGCTGTAACACCTTGGCAAACGAACGACGTGGGTGTTTCGCCCGGGTGATTTCGTGCCATGATAAAAATAGTTGTAAGCTTTTTATTGCCTTGTAAATTCCCCGGGTTCGTAATGGTAATCATTTCTATTGGTCGTTTTTGCTATAGCAAATTAGATAATTAGAACTCGGCGTTGGTTTCAGAGCGTAACTTACCAAGCTGTGACCTATAATTTCTCGTTGGAAGTGAGGCTGGCTTTTGTCTTCCAGAATGCTTAAGATGGCTTGACATCGTGAATAAGAATAAGGGTACCCTAAAGCAAATTGATAGACGTCTTCTTCTCTGTCAAAGGCGAAGGCAAAGCTGAGGACGTAGTGATTCTTATGATGAAAGGACTTGTGATAAAAAACTTGCTCTGGCGGCAGACGAGTCCTTTTTTCACAAAAATGTACGGCGTTATTTATGGTTATGTTGTAAATACTAGAAGTTTTGTTGTAAAGAAACATGAAGATTTACCATCTTTGTCGACTAGTAGATTTTACTAAGGGTGTCATCCCATCACGAAAGAGCGTTTGAGTTTTGCTGAAATTGATGATGTTGAATATCACTTTCTAAAATGGTAACAACGAAAAATTAATTATTGGTATTTAAATTTTGAATGGTGTACGGAAATAGTACTAACCTGATCGGTTCTCACGTTATCCACGGTGAAATTAAACCAGAAACGATAGCGTGGATTACAACTATCGGGCCGGATATAGAGATCATATTCGTATTCCGTAACGTGATCCACCTTACCCAAGTTACCTGAACAGAAATTCGTTTTCTTTCTTAGCTAAACACTTGTTTTAACTGAACACACACCTGTTTCGAAAGAAGCGTCGAAACATAAGTGGCCTTTCTTGGCCTTGCCGGAATGGCCTGGCGGGCGAAGTACGACACGATTAACGTTCCCCATACCTCCTTCCTCATCGCTGTCGTCACTTTCTGCAAGATAAGAAAGTAGTGGATGTCTGGTGAATGGCTAAGTACACCCAGTGTACGGACAGCTCAGATTATTCGCGACTATACCAGCCCGCTGGAATATATTGGTATGCTCGAGTGGATCGTAGCCGTCGAACATCTTGGTGTCTCGGGGTACAGGGAAGAAATCCTTTCGGTGTTCACGGGTACAAGTGCATTAGTACAGTACCTGTCACAGGGTCTTGGCAAGCTCCTTTTATAGAGCTGGATTGTTTGCCGTGACTTGTCCCGACCATTAAAGTGTGTGCTTGCAAACATTGGACCCCGTAGTTTCAAAAAGCCATACCATTACGGCCAAATTGTTCGGCTATTACCTTTTCCCTTTCCCTGAGTAGATTTTTTTGGGAGGTTATATGGCTTACTAGCCTGACAGTTTTGTACCAATCAGCATCAGGGATTTTAAGGGTACAAACACACGCATAAAGTTTGCTTATAGAAATGAACAAAACCATAGTAGCAATTTGGGAGTCCTTTATGTGTCTCGAGCTATTGTGCATTCAAGATACTTCAAAAAACGTTCTCTGTTTTGTAGGAACTGTATTTTAAGGTATTCAGAGGAGCCTAGGAAGGGCTGTTGCCAAAGCGTGTTGTTTTTGTGCAAGCCATTCGGTTGTGCACTAATACCGTGCCAATACTACAGAGCTAAAGCTATTTTACCTGCGTGATCGCCCATTGTCTGATTGGCGCGGTCCTAGGGCGACGGTCACAAGAACGGTCTCCAATGCGAAAAACGGAAATTCAGATACAAATCTTGTGGGTATTTTTGCGGAGATATGAGGAAAAATTGCTTAGTGGAGCGACCGAGCTTAGTGGCCCGGAAACGACGTAACTTTCTTGCGAGTCCGTAAACTAGCTAGGGGAGATGCAAATGGAAAGGCGCCCCTGATGACGGTGCGAGGAACTAAGTTTGGTCTTTTATTGATCCGAGCAAGAAATTCTAGATGCTCACTGTCAGGACTCGGCACACATATCCCCTTTTTCTCAACACTTGTCAATGATTATCTCCAAGCACGCCAACGTCTAAACAGGCTGGAGAAATATATAGTTTCTTACTATAATCCGTAAGATTACCCCAAAATTTTTTAATTTCATTGGCATGAAGAGATTCAAGAAGCGCTAGTATTGCAACGTATTGTTCATCTTAATATATTATATATCTCTTGCGCAATCTGTTAAACCATGTACATGGTATGTCCATTTTTCAGCAGCAAGTCATTTCATTCTTCTTTCCTTCAAAAATAACGTAGTTCATTTCCGAACTTCGGACAAGCGATACGTTTAATGTCAATCGACATCTATGGAGAAACACGTCGCAAGGCCGTGTCGTGCTTGTGCCTCTACTCCTCGTCTTCCTGCTACGCCGTACTACACAGTTCCCAGAGAAATAAAACTAAACTTTCCCAATTTTCCTTCTCCGAAATAAAAATTTTCAAAAAGTCCTTTAGACTGTTGTGCCAATGTTATTTTTGCAACCCTGTATAGGCTATATCACATACGATATCACCCAGGGCCCTGGGTCGAAGCGCCGATGTTCGGCGTGGTCGACCTTCGCGCCATTTGGTTGCCGGGTTCGGCCAGAGAAGGTTGTGTTAGCTCTAGCTCTTGTATTGTCTGCTCAGTTTTTCAGTTCTGTTCTACCCTTTATGTTGGGCCACAGCAACCTTCTTTGGTTTCGGTTGACTTTCAGTTTCTAAGTTTTAGACGTGTGTTTTTACTCCTTCGAGTTTTCGTACACGAGAAACCTTAGGTTTCCCCTCCAAAGAACAGACGGTAAGTCGGCCTATTTATTTGATTTGATTTTCGTTCACCCATCCCACCGTTTTGCCTTTGATCAATACCAGTCGCTATTAAAGGATCCTGGGCGGCATGTAAGCGGAAGCGTTCAGGTATTACTGGCATGTGCAAAACACTCCTATCCATCCTAAACTGTTCGCTGTGGAGTCTTTTGTCGTAGTAATCTCCGTTGCGCTGGCTGTCTGCCCACCTTTCATAGCCCTCTACATGGCAGTTATACATACGAAACCGGGATTTATGGCGTGTTGCTTTCGGAAAGTTTTCGGTCCAGAGGGGGTGGTTTTCTGTACATTTCTGTAACTTCGCAGCGCAAGGACGAACAGGCCCAACAACGCGGAAAAGGCATGTTCTCCGCGTAGCTCCACATCCGAGCAATTCTAGCCCGAAAATCTTCGCATTCGCTGTGAATAGGACGCGTTGCGTGCCAAGAATGCTGACGTTACAAGTCCAGATCCTACTTTTTCCTAACTGCCAAGCCTTGTTACTTTTAAACTTATTGCAGCTACTGTTTTAAACATCCGCAAAGTTTATACTAGTTGAAAACTTGGCCGAGTCTGTATCCTTTTCTATCGTCAGTAATTATTGACAAGCAGCTGTCGCTGGAAGGAAGCCATCTGTGCAGCCTACGGTGAGCACACGATCGGGCCCCGTGTGTCGTAAGATGGAAACCCCTACCAAAAAGCTTAGGTTGCAGCTGGCCACCTCTAACCACACCATAACCTTTAGCCGTATTAAACCCCTCGTTTCCGAGCGACTCGACGTTCGATTATCCTCCCCAGCTTGAACAATGCGACACGAGCCATGACACAAGGGAGAGGGAAGGGGAAAGCTTTGTAAGCTCACGGAAAAAGTGGTTCTGTGTGCTTCCCAATCCAGTTTCCTCCCTCTTTGGATGTACGCTCATTCACTTCATCTTACCTCCCATTCAGTGTATGGCAAAGGTAACATCTGCTCAGGAGACAGCTGCCATATTTTTCACACACATTGTGCATATCGCACTTAATATAAACCAGTCCCGGTGAGATACATTACAGAGCCCCATTCCTGTACTCCTACGTACTTGGGGTAGTATCTCACTCAGTGTAGAAGATTTAACAGATGGTACATCCCGATTTCTCGTTTGGGTGACTCTTCCACCTATTTTAGGTATACATATTAGAAGATAAATGAAAGCTTAATACTTTTAGGTAGCCATTTCGCTTAAGGGGGATCTACAGCCACAACGTTGACGTCAACTCTTGTGTGACTCAATGCTTTACTTTTAAGATGTACCGGATCAATACTGGTAGGCGCTTGCGTAGTCGAAACAATTCCCCCCTCACCCCCCTTGTTTTTCCGGACGAGCACCGTAGACTTCGAAAATGGCGCACACAAAGGGGTTCTATACACTGCAGAAGACTTGTTTGACATCCGGCATTTACTCGGAAGATCAAATTGCAGGAGCCCCGTGTGCGGGTTAGGGAAAAAAAGGAGCCTTTATATCCTCCGGAAAACTGCATCTTGGTTCCTGTTTTCTTTTTGGAACAAAGAAACAGTTCGCTTTGAATAAATACAGGACCGGACCTATGGGTCCTGCGGGTCTTCGCAACTTAACACACGTGCAACACCGAAAAGAGGAAACCCAAATTTTTGGAGAAAAGAACTGTCAAGTTGGCTGCGCGGAGCTAGGCAGGAAAATTGTGGCAAAAAGTGCCGGTGGCAGCTGTCAGATTAGGAAGTTAGCTTACTGGTCCCCGCAAAGTTTTTATTTCTTTTTTAGAAAAAAAACTTGGGCTCAGTTGAATGGTTGTGGCTCGAGAGAATTTCTTAGCAACATCCCAATTAAGAATGTTTCAGCTTTTGCGTAAGTCTGGGTTATTTATATCGCGTTAAAGGCCGAAGTAATGTAAGTGCAGCCGCGTAATCACGCTAGCGTACACGTCAAGTAAGCTATACGTTGTGGACAGGAGTGCAGAAGTGACAGAAAAGCCGAAAAGAGCGTCAGACATGGCTGGCCCTGTACTAATAAGCACGCGCCAGGGACGCCTTTACTCACATTCCTGTTTATTTCTTTTCAGATTCTTTTGGCCGGTCTTTTGGACGACGCTGAAGAAGTTGTTATTGCGAGCCAGGGCCCTGAATAGCGATATCAGTAAATAAAATGAACGCCATGGAAACCATGCCTGCCGCGGTGACGAACGGCGGCCCCATGCACACGCAATTGGGAATCATTCAACCGAATAATGCTCAAAGGTCCTTGAAACCTGAAGACGATGAAAGCAAAACCAATTTGATTGTGAATTACTTGCCCCAAACCATGACCCAAGAAGAGATTCGGTCGTTGTTCGGCTCGATTGGCGAAGTGGAAAGCTGTAAGCTGATTCGGGATAAGATCACAGGTTAGTCATTTAGGATAAGCATGTTGTCGTCGATGATTTTCTTTATTTTTCGTCTGTGCGCAAAATACCCCCGTTAGTGTAATGACCTGTTAAAGAGAAAGAATGTGCCCTGATAAAAGGGAATTGCCGCTTTGCTTGGCGTGGGTGTCTGGAAGCGACAGAAATGGGGGGAGCGTCTGTCCCTTAAAGGCGCGCAATTTGTCCCTCATTATTGTTGAGACCCACGCTAAGGTGTTTCGTAAGGGCGTCGCTTTTGTCCAGAAATATGCGACTCATTTGTACCACGCCAAGTGGGAAAATGAAAACGTTCTTGACTCGGGTTATGTGAGAAACTTGCCCGACGCGACGCTTTAAGATCCCGCATACTTGTTCCGTGTTCTCCAAACACGTTTTTTTTTCTTTCTGTCCTCGTTTTTCTATTCTACCTTCTTGCATTGGCTGGAAAACAATTCTGCCTACTTGTATTGCATAACTTCAGTTTGAACTCAGACAAGGTACTGATGGTTTAGGGCAAAGCCTGGGCTATGGCTTCGTTAATTACCACCGGGCGGAAGACGCGGAAAAGGCCATCAATACGTTGAATGGACTCCGTCTTCAAAATAAAACGATCAAGGTAAGCTTGCGCTTTGACATTATTTGATTTATGCCCTCTGTTATTTCTATGTATTTGATTCACTTATAGTATTTATTTTAAATTGTTCCTTTTATTTATTTATTTGGCTTATTTAATTTAATTTATTTTATTCCGTCTATATTGTTAATCCATTTGCCTTTTTAAATTCATTTTTATGTATTTTAATTTCTTTTATTAATTTCTTTTAATTCATTTTATCTATTTTATTTTAATTTATTTTATCTGTTTATTTTAATTCATTTTCTTATTCTTATTTATATTTTTATTTTATTTTATTTTTATATTTTTATATTTTTACCAAGCGAGTGAGTTGGGACAGTTTGGCATTTAGTGAGAGAAATTCAGCCTCTGGCAGTAGTCTTGGGCGTCGTAGCCAGTTCTGGGGAGGGTTTTTTAATTGGTCCCGTTCCATAGAGCTTCCATTGAAAAACTATATTAGGATGGCCGTTTTTTGTGAGTTTGTCGTCGAATACGACAAATATTTTCGGGTGTGTGTCTCACGGCTTCCATGTCTAAATTTACTCCCTCGTCTATGTCAGTGGGAGCTATAACGCCAAAAATGAGGGTTTGGCAACATCTGATGCAAACCCACTAATAAATACGAAGACGTACGAGGCAACAATGACCACCCGCGGAATGCACTAGGGTTGATGAGGTGCGGGACGCGACGTAGGGCGTCGAGTCCGAAAGCAATAAACAGGGCAACCACGGTAACGCAGCTGCTCTAGTATTGATGATCTCGCGGCAACAGCAAGCCCTGCCTGCCTGACTGCTGTAGAGAAACATGAGACCAAAGGCAAACAAGGAAGACATAGTTGGAGATAAGAGCCCAGTAAAATGTTGCCGTGTGTAAGGAGTAAAGAGGCGTGAAGACCGGGGCGTAAGCGTCTGGGGGTTAAGCTTGTTGCAAGAAATATGCAGTCCGCCTGCGTGTTTTACATGCGTTCAAGCTAAAATTGGAACGTCAATAAAGTTTAGCTGGAAATCAACCGTAGCGCTGGCCAGTTTTCCGTCTCAAGTTTACAGTGGGTAAAAAACACGCGTGATTCTTGCCATAATAAAGCAACTGACGACATGATATTAAGCAAGCTAGCTATAGGAGATAAACGGACGTTGATACTCGTCAAAAAAGGGAGAGATAAGGTCAGTATTTATTCGGCGCTTAATCCTAGCGCGTTGGCGTTGGAGCGTAACGCCTAAGCCAAATAAGCTTGTGTGCGAACGGCCCAGGAGCCAAGTTTGCGCTACCAGCCTCTGAAATGCGAGCGAAAGTAAACGCCGGCGTTGAGAGAGACGAACGATGGCAGATGACAGCCAGGTCACCGGCGACGGGGAGGCCGATAGTTTATGGCACGTAAAAGTGTTGGGGAGGGAGCTAACGCAATTTGCGTACATGGTGGAATGCTTGAACGTTGCCCTTTTGGCTAAATTTGCCTGTGTAGAAGGAAGATTTTATGAACGTTTTCTGATGTGTTGACAGGTATCTTTTGCACGGCCCAGCAGCGAATCCATTAAAGGTGCCAACCTGTATGTAAGCGGCATCCCGAAGAATATGTTGCAGTCTGAGTTGGAGAGTTTGTTTGCTCCTTTTGGGCGTATTATTACCTCGCGGATCCTGTGTGACAATATTACAGGTAGAAAAGAAAATTTGGAAAAGAAAAGATTTGAAAAGAAATTTAGAAAAAAATGATTTGGCATTTTTTGGTTTTCCTTGGTTGCTTTTTGCAAACTTTTAATCTTTTTACAAATATTTCCTTCTTAAAAAGCAGGTTTGTCGAAGGGTGTTGGATTTATTCGTTTCGATCAGCGTTGCGAAGCGGAGCGTGCCATCCAAAAATTGAACGGCTCCATTCCCGAAGGCCACACTGAGCCCGTTACCGTGAAATTCGCCAATAATCCATCCAACTCCACCAAAGCCTTGGCGCCGTTGGCTGCGTACTTGCCCGGAGCGGCAGCTGCTGCTGCTGCGTTGACTGCCAGACGGTTTGGCGGACCTATTCATCCCTCAGGACGGTTCCGTTACATCCCGTTGTCACCTTTGGCCAGGTACGCCCAATGAAAAGAAATAACACACAAACATGTTCTTGTGACACATGGGGTTTGTATACGGGCCGTGGCTTGCCTATGTTCAGTTTTCTCACTTGTGACGAGGACGATGAACATTTTCTATACCTTTTGTGCACGACATGTGCTTACTTAGTTGCGCCAGTTTCTGTTCCAACTAATGTGAAACTTGCTTGTGTCGTCGATTTGTTATGTCTGCAAGTTCACCCGTATTCCGAATAGAAAGTACAAAAGCAGCCATTTTTACCAAGGCTGCCATGCTGCCCGTGTTCACCCTTTTGACAGAAATGTCCGTCAAATACTTTTTTCCCGGAGTGGGAGTCGATTGATTTTTATTTCCTTTGGTTTGATTGTTTATTCTAACTTTGGTTTTACATACAGATCGGGTGCAGCGTGGCAGCCTTTGGCCGCTCCGGGAGAAACGGATTTATCTGAATTAGATGCTGCACGATCTGCGCAATCGAGGTGAGTAACTGCCTACTAGACTCGTTTCACTTTTCTTTTTTTTTTGGTTCCATATCACATACTCAGTTGAACAATTTGCTCTTTGTTCGTCTGCTATTATTTTTTTCTCTATGGTTGAGACCAAACATATGTTTTTATTGAAGTTAATTTTGGTCATAACTTTTCATAATTTATTCCTCGGAAAGAAATTCTCTTGAGTCAAAAATGTGTTCTTGCTTTTATTCGAATCTTGATTGGAGAGGTATAATTTTGTTAGCTTGAACATTCTTTATTGGTTGAACAATTTTAAGATTCTTAATTTATATATATTTTTTTCTTGTCCCTTTTCCTCGTTTACCCTACTTATCGCCCTTGGTTCCCATTTGTTCCCTTGTTTCTTCCTCCCCGTGTATTTTTCTTTCCTTTGGACTCTGTTCATAGTACGGGCAAGACCATGATGACCCTTAACAAAGGGGTGCAGAGGTTAGTATTTGTATTTCATTGCACCAAGGTTTGGATAGATGAATGCCTCGGTTCGATTTTTTTCTTATTCTTGTTTTTTTTTACTGTTTCATTCAATTTCTTTCATTACAATCTTGGGTGTTTAGTTTTGGTAGCTTAAGTTACCAAGTTTTATACTTCTTTCGGCTTTGCGCTTGGTTCTTGTTTTCATGTTCCATATAATTTGGAATAATAAAGTTTTTTTGACAATAAGTTACAAGTAAATAGTGTGGCTTTTCGGTTTTTACGTTTAAGCTCGTATCATTGATTTCTGTGTGGTACAGTGGGATAGCAGCAACGTGTGTAAACTGAAGTCATTTTCTCTTGTATTCCAGATTTTCCCCCTTGGCTGGTGACTTGCTGCAAAATCCTTTAATTCCTGGCACACCCATCCCCGGAACGGGCTGGTGCATCTTCGTGTACAACTTGTCGCCCGATACCGAAGAATCCATTCTCTGGCAGCTATTTGGTCCGTTCGGAGCCGTGCAGAGTGTCAAAGTCATTCGCGACATGCAAACGAACAAGTGCAAAGGATTCGGTTTTGTAACCATGACCAACTACGACGAAGCTGTCGTAGCCATCCAGTCACTCAACGGGTACACTCTGGGAAATCGAGTTTTACAAGTGTCGTTTAAAACGACTGGATCGAACAACCGTAAAAACCAGGTGTAAAAAAAGAGGAGGCGTTTGTGTCATAGAATTGTGGGGAGGGTTATACTGAAGCTATGAGAGTTGTGTCTGACAAAAAAAGGAACGATTCGTTTGTTGGAATCGTTGGGCACTTCAGAAGTGTAAAACAAGTCTGTTTTCCCCTTTTTCCCCCGCTAAGGGTAGCTATTTTCATGTGAACTGACAGTATTTATTGAAAAAGGGAGTGAGCATATCTGGTAACATTTTTTTTCACGTACACACACCTTCATCATCTAATTCCCCCCACCGTCAAAAATCGAACTTGTCCATCCCCCATTTCATAACCAGCCTGCTAGTCATTCGCTGAGAAGAAGCACTGGTCGAACCATTGATGGATCTCCACACTCATGTGACTCCCTCTTTCTTACAACTTGGAGCTAGATATAGCCAATTAGTTCAAGTGCAGGAAGAGCCTCTAGTCAAACTAAAACTAATTTGCGAGATAGAGTTTGTACAAGTCACAATGATATTAGGAGCGGTTTCGTTTTGTGCGAGGCAGTTCACTGTCACAATTTTTTTTGTGTTGTCCACCTTTTCACCCCACAGCCTCCCCTACAATTTCAGTTGCCATTCTTAGTTTTGTTCCCATAAAGCTTTTTGTGTTCTTTGACGTTAACCTACCGCAGAGAGAGAGAGAGCATTTTAAAGAAAAGTACTGTACGTGCAGTACACGTACTGATAGTACTTCGAAATCTGTACTTAACGACGTGGCTATTTCAGTTCCCTTATTATTTTTTTCCTTCGGAGAATGGTGATGGATGCGTTATCATCATTTTGTGGATGGGATTCTTGGGCATTACATTTCCGTTAATTTTTAGTTGTTTTTGGTTTGATTTTCTCGCCTTGTTTGATTTTAATTCGTTGGCTTATTTTTTTAAGTTTCTTCCTCTCCCCTGCAAAAAAAAGACCAGCTGTCTCCTCGCTACACAACGAACAAAGCAAACGGGACGAGCGAACCAGTCTTTCATATCCATTTCACATAGCAACATTCCTACAATGAGCAGAATTCAGCGAGGTATTTTTCAAGTATTATTAACGACTGGGCCCTTCAGTGCAGCTATACATAAATGGAAGAAGGCATATGGTCGGAAAGTTGTAACAGGAACGAGGGTGAAAAAGAAACAAAGAAAAAACCCTGACGTTATTATCGCACTTTTTAGTGATCCCGTTCTGACATACGATTCTTAGGATTTTTCTCCTACTTAACCCCCAAATTTGCGGCATAGGTTACTTTTTAACGTTTGTTGATGCTCCGTTTTGACTGCTTTTTTCCAAACTAAATGGTTTTCTGCATACGTAGTTTTATCTAGTCACACGATGCTTTAGTCGTTTAATTTCTTTTCCTTTGGAGGAGAAAAATATTCTGAAGTTCCATCTCTTTCACTTTTTCTCAATCCTTGCAGGTTTTGTGTCCTTTCTTACGAAAGTCCTTTTTCTAGTATTGATGTTTGGTCTTGTATGGCTTGCATAGTTTGTTCAACTCATTTTGACTCTCCTGTATTTTCCTTACACGTATGCGTTTTTCGGTACGAGTATCCTAGTCGCTAGAAACACAGCTAGTGTAGCTGCGGTAATTGATCTTTTTTGTGTGAATTACCGTTGTCTTTTATTGCTACTTAAATCTGTCTACTCAAATCATTTGTGAAAAGAAGAAGAAAACAAGGCGCTAGGATGATTTTTACCTATTTCTTCAGTGGTAGATTTAGTCCTTTTTCTCCTCCAGTTTTATACGTTACTTCCGTGTTTTTCTCAGACATTGGGCGAGTGATTTCGAACCCTCTTTTTCTCCAAATTTCCCTTGTAAAAGTATCACCTCATTGTTAGCCTACAAGGGTATAGGCGAAAAATTTGGTTTGGCTGCTCGCTACTCGGTTTTTATCAGCACAGCAAATTCTAGCAACCACGCCAAAAAGGAGGGTATTCCCCAGAAGATCATGATGATTCCTTCCTGAGATGATAACAAGAAAACTTTGTTTTAGCTGCCATTTTTCAAAACGTGCGTTAAGTTTTCTCTCCTTCAACCACTAGGTTTTAATACACCCTCTTCCTCCAAAGGGGTGTGGAAAGGCGGGATCTTTATGCAAAGATGAGAGGGAATAAGGTGCTAACGAGAGTTGAAATTTTGGAGTGGTTTTTGTAATCACCGAGACTGTCGTTAACAAGACCGGTTTTTTGTAAACTGGCCAGTGTGGAAATCGCGAAGAAAGGCGGCAGTGGCTGCTCAATCATTCCATAGAGCAAAAGAAAAACTTTTAAAAATCTATTTTTCGCAAGGATTTGAAAGAGGCAAACCAAAACAAAGTTTTAAAAAAGAAAGATGTTGTAAACACCTTTTGCATGTTGGACTATTTGCAATACAGAGCTTTGCCTTAATAGTGCTTTTATGATTGGTATGAAGTTTGATTTTAAGCATGTTCTGGGTTTATGACGTAATGGTTACTTAAAACATAAATTACAGGTTATTCGTCAATTTCATCCGTATGTGAGGAGGAAAAAAAGGAGCAATTCTTCGAACGCAAAACCAAGTGATAAAAAAGCAATACAATTGTGAAACTATATAAGATCTGGATCACTTTTTATTGAAAAATCTCCGAATATTATAGTAATATTCGCAACTTCAATTTAAACAGTACGTAGTACATGAATATCAGTAATACGTCAGCAGATTTTTTTTCGAAAATCATCTATAGTATTTTAACCAGGTTCTCTTTCTAGCAGCGATTTAACTTGCTTGACGCACACGCGGATAAACTTCTCTCATACCGTATACGCAGTATTCGCTCCGGAGTAGTGGCACGGAGGGACAAAAGTTCAATGCAATTCGCATTTTCGCGAATTAAATTAAAGCTTCGGGAATGTAATCTAAAATTGGTGCCTGCTAACGCGTTCGCGAGTCACACTAGGCTTCCTTTCGCATTTCTAGTATTAAACTGGATCGATTTTTATTAGAAGGGTGTGATAGCAAGCAATGTACAGCAGTGGTCAAAATAAAACTATCCGGACAGGAGGCTCAAATTGGCTGTTTCCTTTCTTTTCACTGCTAGGATAAGTCTCCTAGAACACGGCCTTTGGAGGTTTGAAAGCCAGTTAGGGCAGCTTTCAGCAGTGAAAGGACGGCTACCTGTGCAGCGTGCCTCTTTTCAGATATTTTTTTTACCACTGCTGTACGCCTGAAAGTAATAAAGGTTCACGTTTTTTCCCCCGAGAGCTTTCTTCGAACAGCTGAATAGGCCTCAAGCAGTCGCGAACTCAAACGAAATGCGAATCTGTTTGGACAGACGAAAGGAAGTCTCGTAAAGTTCTTTTCAGATTCTTTAACGAAAACATTGATTTTTATTTTCTTTGGGCTAAGATCGTCGAGTTCGATGTCTACTGCTACAGAACAGGATATTATTCGGAACTTATTTGCAACAGAACACATTGCTTTAACAACGACTGAATCGAATATTAGATTACAGCGATGTGCCTGGCCTTTAAGACTCTCATAATTGAAGGTTTCTGTGTTGTACTATGAAGCACGTTCGTCTCTAGTTTTGTTTCAAGTTGAGGGTGCTGAGTTCAAGTTATGAGTCAGAGATTTTCCATGCGATCAATAGCGTTACAACAAGCCTAGAGGAGTACATAATTTTCCTGGATCGTTCTTTTTATTTAACTAACGCCATCATTGGGTGGAAAATAAAAGTGTGACGCTTATTCCTAGGAAACCAAAGAGCATGCCTGCTTAGCAATGGATGCTTTTCAAGATCCGAGATTAGTTGTGAAAATCGATGGAAGCGGCGCTACGGTTGAAAGCTGAAACCACAGTTCGACTCCTTCTTACCCGTGTTCTCTCTCCATTCTCGTAAGGTCGGGTCCTGACGCGAGAAGACATCTTTACTGACGCCAAGTGAACATAGGTGCGTCTATCGTTGGTGAAATGCCCGAGACTAATTTTCAGTCTTCAAGTCCTAATAACATGAACGGGGCCAGGCAAAATAAAGAGGACGCCGGAGATGAAAAAGGGTAATACATTTTTTCCCAGAATGAACAAGATTGTATTTTACCATGTAATTTTTTTATAGGAAAATGTTCGTCGGAGGGCTAAGCTGGGAAACTACTCAAGGTTAGTATACACTTCCATAATTTTTATAAATTCCCTAATGTACTTTTTCATTAGAAAACTTGCATAGCTACTTCAGCCGCTATGGCGAGATTTCTGATTGCGTCGTTATGAAGAACCCCGAGACAGGAAGGTCGAGAGGCTTTGGTTTTATTACTTTCACTGACCCCTCCAACATGGACGCCGTTCTGGAACATTGTCCTCATCAGATCGACGGACGCACTGTAAAAAGAATTCTCTTTGTTTGCATTGAACATACATTTTCTTCTTTTACCCCTAAAGGTGGATCCTAAACCTTGTAATCCTCGTGCCAGCAGCAGCCGTGCCAAGCGTACCAACAATGCGCCAAAGGTGTTCCTTGGAGGTTTGCCCCCCAATATCACAGAAACGGATTTGCGAAACTTCTTCTCTCAATACGGCAAAGTAACTGAAGTCGTCATCATGTATGACCAGCAGCAGAAGAAGTCTCGTGGTAAGTAGCTTTGTACTGCATTGATGAAGTTGATACCAGTAAGTGAGATGCTCATCGTTTTACTATTAACAAGCTGTAACAAGGAAGCACCAAATTAAGGGGCTATTTCGGGGAGTAATAATTTTAGCTGGGACAATGTAATTTTTCTAGCTGCTATGAACATTTAGCGTTACATCAAAGGAACACAGGCGACTCGCGGTTCGTGCGAATTCAGTTTGTACCATTGCCGTTGTTGTGCAGCGCGACGTGTTTCTGTTTGACACACTTAGCACTACATTTTTTGCTCCGTACGTGTCGAAAGAAAACTCCTGCACAATTGCTACGGTTATAGTATATGCGATGCCTTTTAACGAACAGCGAGTCGCCTTTTGTAGTGCAAGATTCGGTAAGTTAGGTTAACTAGTTTGGATTTCATGTTATAGTTTGATGTGTAATGCCATGTATTTTGTACCTTATGGGGAACTTGTTCTGGGCACGGGTAATATTATGTTACAATTACGGACCATAGGCTTTGGATTTTTGTCGTTCGAATCGGACGATTCCGTGGACCGCTGTGCTGCTGAACATTTCGTCAACATTAATGGCAAGCAGGTAGAGTAGTTTTAAGAACCGGCATGGGAAACCCAAGCTGTTATTATTTTATTTTCTTTGATATTGTTTGCCTAGATAAGGTAGTGTCAAGCATCACATTACTTTATCTAGCCACCAAACGTAGCTACTGGTAACTTACTCTGTCTGGGAATACCACCTGCATTACTTTTAGAGTAATGTAGCCTTTAGTTAAGCTAAGGTTAAGACGTATCGATATTCCTGCAAAGGATATTATGCGATAGAAAGCCAAAAGTGTTATACTTACCCTTGACAAATAAGTTAAGAGCTTTCTTAAGATAAAACGAAACGTGGGTCTCAACCGTGGCTTTTCCAGTCGTATTTCCGATACCCGTCGACATTTTTTGGATTGCATAACATTTGTCTAACTCGACAATGTTCTAGGTGGAAATCAAAAAGGCTGAACCACGTGACAATCGTTTCCCATCCCAACGTCAACAATGGGACCAGTCTAATCAACAACCACCTTACCAAGGTGGACACATGGGAGGTGGTCCCCCAGGCATGATGCCAGGAAACTACCCTCAGGGTCCTGGTCCTAATCAGCAAGGTTACAATCAAGGTAAAAAAAAAAACTAATATATTTCCGGGGTGAATTGTCTAAGCTTTCTGTTATTGATAGGTTATGGCCAACAAGGGTATGGTTGGAATGGACCTCCGCAGCAAGGTTGGGGCGGTCCCCCTGCATGGAACGGACCACCTCAGTATGGTTATCCAGGTAAAAGTGTAGCAATATTTCACAGCTCGCAATATTTGACAAACTTGTCTACTCTAGGTCCTGGTCCTAATCAACAAGGAGGCTACCCTAATTGGAATTGGGGTCCTGGACCGTATCCTCCTGGCCCCTCTGGACCTGGACCTATGCCACCTCAAGGAGGACCTGGAGGTTGGCATTTCAACTTGATTTTGGCATTATTGTGATGGTTTGATGGTTTTCGTAGGTCCCCAGGCTCCGCCCCAGAGTGGCTCCAATCCGCCACCCGCTAAGCAGGAAGGAAGCCATAACCCACCTCCTCCTCCTGGACCCAACTACCACCAAACTGGCTATGGAAATCCGCCTCATAAAGATGGTATGAACCACTATGGACCGAGGGGTTATGGACCTGACCATTATGGTTCTGGACCAGGTAGGCGGTGTCTTCTGAAAAGTCGTTTGTGGAAAAGCTAATAAATTTATATTACGTAGGATATGGAACAGTGCCCCCTGGCAGTGAACCTCCGTCGACTGGAATGCACGGCTCGCCTATTGGTCCTCAGCGTGCTCACCCGCAACCTTCTCAAGCTCAAGGATACCACCCGTACCGTCGCTAACTTTTAACACCAAGTCCCAAATCAGTAGCTAAGATCGAACAAGAGCAACTGGCCAAGTGAGCTGTACCTTAAACTGTTGCACTGAGAACTTTCGTGCTTTGTAATGTGACAATTGGTCAGCCATAATAAACGAGTTTGGAAGAAATCTCCAGACTATTCCCCTTCAATTAGACCACTGTGGCGTATTCAGATAGATTCAGTAACAAATGCAATCTTTAAGTTGAACTCCCTGTGATCAACTGGGTTTGTTTGCATTTTTCTCGTGTTTTAGAGAATACGAAGTTTTACAATTCGTTCCGCTAGATACTTCAGGAAATGTTTATTCTGAATGGTTTTTGTTTTCGTTCTCTGGTGTGCTTAGGATTGTTAACTCCAACCGCTAAGTCGGAATTAAGAGCAACAGCCATTTTGTGGTAGTGACGTCCAAGTTTATTGGTACCGTAGAATTTTGAATGACAAATGAGCACATCAGTGGCAGTATATCACGTGTCGGAAGTTATCGACCCAATTAAGGTGTGAGTGGCGTTTCTTTTGTGTACTAACAGAAAGTCAGAATCACACAGTGATAAGGTTGCTAATTTTATTATCTGTCTTGCAGATTTGGACTACATTATTCGTCAAGATGTGCCCTCGTGCATGTTCTTCATGCAAAATATCGGAAAATCTCGAGCAACTTCACTCAAGAATTGTGTGCTTAGGTTCCTGTGATGATTTACAAATACTGTTAAAAACATGTCTCGCCTTTCATTTAGGTAACCCCATTAAAATTTAAATTTATGTATTATACTAATGAAAACTATGATTTGTTTGTTTTCAGAAAGTGAAAGCATGTGTTCGACCAGTTGGTAAATCCCACGTCGTCCCTTACCTCTTTTGACGAAAGAAGGCTGATTTTTTTCTTGGAGTGAATCTGCGAATTAGTCATTCCCGACTTGTATTTTCGTATGTGGATAGACAGTTAAATTTGTTTCTAAACTTGAGTCATTCTTTTTTCCCTTTTATCTTCAAGTTTTTCATTCTTCGTTTCATCGGTTCTGTCGTGAATTTAAATCAGTTGTATCTGCTTATTAGTTACCGGTATTTTTTGCTGTTTTTACGTGAAGGATAGCGATTTAAATTGACAGATTGTAGTGTTAGCGTTTACCTCTTAACTGATCTATAGAGAACAGTATACCGAATTCATGATATATTAATAAAATGTATGTCTTCCTCGTACTTCCCTTCTTGTAGCTTTTAATGTCTCGCTGGATTAGCATAATTTTACATTCTTTCAATTCTTTTGTGCCTTGTTTCTTTCCTTTGTTATTCAGAGCGCCAATTTGGATCCGAAGTTTACTGTGTTCAGCGTTAGCATCCTTACTGTCCTAAGTTTTAGTTAAAGATTTTTCTCCGATTTTGTTTTCATTTTTTTAAGCGTTCTGTCCAAATCTGCGTTAATTGAACACGAAACACCTCCGAAAATACTTTTGCTAAAGCCCCGAAAATTGTACGCAAAATTCTGATTTTTAGAAACCTATTTTTGCTGTATTTTGTGGTATTTTTCAATACAAAAGCCCCCCCAAAAATCGTATTTTTTGAATTTCCCGCAAAAATAGCGACCTCCCTCCAAAAATCCTATCTTCCCATTGGTGAAAATTCGAAAAAATAGGCGTGGTCACGTTTTCGAGCCGGGAAGGCTTTTTCCGGGTGTTGAGAAGGCTATTGGTCATTGTATTTTCTAATTAATTAAAGCTTTCTATCCCACTATCTTACTTCTTCTTTTACCGTATCTGAAACTACGCTAATTTGCAAACATGTCTTTGTGCCAAGCTATAAATTGTACGCGAAATTCTCAATTTTCTAGTCCCTTGTGTTGTACTTTGGGGTATTTCCAATACAGCTGTGGTAAAAAAAATCGTCTTTTTTTAAATTTCCCGCAAAAAAATGCGACTCCCGCTGGGGGGGTCGATCCCCCCCCCCGAAATGAAATCCTTATTCATACATACCTGGGAAAATACATGCCTGGCTTGAAGCCTTTGTGCATTGGCTTCATTCGGGATATCGTCGTTTACTGGCGCGATTATTTTCTTCTCATTATTATTATTATTATTATTATTTAACTACGGAGTGATCGTACCTCTTTGGCTGAAAGGGTTCTATACAAGCAGATTTAATACACTGGATACTGGAGCGATTATACTTACGCTGAATGTCCCACTGAAGTTTAAAAGGCGTTAGCTTATAGCGCTTATGTGGGCATAGTTTATATATAAGTGTTCGACATTTATTTGAAAGGGCTAATGGGCCTAGCGGTCTAACGGGTAACGCCGAGATCGTGAGGTCGTAAGTTTGATCCCCGCTGAGCCCGATTATTTTATTTGAGAAAAACTCCATGGTATATATCTTTATTCCTCCATCCTTCCCTATCCGAGTTCCTTCCTGGCTCGGTCCCTATCTATCGTGCTTACACCTATCCAGTATAGAGTACCTAGCGGTTCGGGAAACTGAACCGCGTGGGAAACAGAAGGATAAAAGCGAGCACGAGGGATAGGGACCAGCCAGGGAGGAGCAAGGACGGGAAGGAAGGCGGAACTCCAGTTTTTCACGATTTCTGAAGGTGGTACCCCTTTGCTCAACATTGTCTTTCGTTAAACAAGAGTCCAAAATGCCGAAATGTTCTTAAAAATTGCTGTGATAAGCGTTTTATACAACATTTCGGCATTTTACACTCTTCTTTAACTAAATATAATACAGACAAGTGAAGCACGCCACTGTTGATGTCTGGTAAACAAAAACAAAAGTGACCATGGTAGGCGGGGTTTATTGCCAAGCCTTGAGTTTCATTTTACAGTGACAACCCTGGCGGAGAAGGACTGCAAAACCTATTTGGGACAAGCCCTATAGCCCAAACTGGCTTTTTTACAAAAAAATTTCCAGGGATGAAAAGTGCAATTGAACAAGAGAAATTGACACTGAGCCGCTAATAATTTAATAAAATTTACGAAAAAGTCTGACATGAAAAGACACAATGAATGTTTGATATTGCGACGAGCTTAGGGAAAGCAGGAATTGCAGAAAACCCATGGCTACGAAGGAAAAGAAGAAAAGCGAAAACACCCTAAAGAGAAAAGAGAAACAGCTCAACACTACACACACTTCACTCAGCAAGATAACAATAAGATAACATTAACTCGAACACGAGAAGTACGGTTCAACCAATTTATATCTTACGTAAAACAGCATTTTAAAGGCAATGGCGAAAAAAACACACCTTCAACTATACATCCATCACAGTACGAAAGAACACCACGACTGACCCATCGAATGCAAGTGTATAGCAGATGAACGTACCCTAGAGCCAAGTACGAAAGCGGATTGAATTCAAATGGATGACGTTCCCCAAACGCACAACTGACACGTGTCCGTCGTAATGCACAGTTCTCATAAAAAAACGACCAGACAAACCGTCCTATTGCTAATGTCCCACGCCATTGAGAGGGAAACCTAGCGAGTCACAAACGTTTGGAAGATGTTAGACATTCACAGCTCGCGCAACTGCCGGGCCGTTAGGTTTAGGACGATTTATTCGGGTCGTCCTTTTTACGAGGACTGTACAACTTCAGTACACATATAATAAGAAATAACATAAATAAAGTACAACTACCACATGTCTGCGGTACTGTAAAATTTTTGTATGAAATATTAAGAATAAAATAAAAATGCCAAAACTACGGTGTGGTAATAGGTAGATCTAGCAGTACGATGGTGTACTGATCATTTGCGTATGGCAACTTATTCCCAGTACATCATGATTTACAATAATAGTGTAGTGAATGGGATTTTTATTATATATTTTTTCTAATATTTGCAACAGAACTTTTGTTGCACTTTCTACTTCGGATATTATAGGACACCACAGACAATTATCACTCCGAATCCCATTTATGCAAACAGCTGCAAGTCTCATGTGTCACTTCCGCGTCTTTTAATTCGTTGCTACACTAAAGAAAAGTCCGTTCCAGTTCTCATTTGCCTGTGTATTTCACGCGGCTCGTGCCTCCATGGGCATATTGCCTGAAACTCGTACATGCATATTGTGGTATATTAATACTAACAGGGCGTCGTCTTATTTTTATCCCTATAGTGAAGACCTGACGATCTGACGTGAAAACGTTTTCCAGAGCGCAATTTGTACAGACACCGAAGAACAAGTAGCGAAGTGGATCGCGTCGTAATGGGGTAAAGCTTCTGCCTCGACAAATCAGACTGTAGCTTAAGGAATATATATATAAAAAAGTTACTCATAGAAGTAACTAGGCTCCTTGTCTGTTGAGCTTACGGCTCACACAATTGTAGAGTATAATATTTCTTTTTTCATGCATTTAAACCGTACCCATAAATAGACATATGCTCTTCTTCCAGCTACAATATGAAATGAAATATACCCTGAAGTATGTCAACTATTACCAGAAAAAAACTAACGTTAAATTAGCAATCAACAGATTCAATAAAAAATTTCCTTAAAGCGACCGTCCAGTGTAATCTTAATGTAATTTTATTTTTTTAAAATCAAGAAAAGAAACGACCTAACATAAAGACGAATACGAGAATCCAATAGTCTCCTTCACACTAGATGGCATAAGTGCAAGGAAACTTGCCACTTTGTTTTGTTTACTTGTATATGTTTGACGTCTTTGGGTGTGATCAGATTGTATTTGAAGTGTAGATATTCAGATGCACCTGTAATTCCGTTTCTACACCTCTAAATGCTTTCACTATTAAGTAGTTCGTAATGTTCCCCGAAATCAAAGTCCAATCTTCAATGTTTCCGGAACCTTTCCTATTAAACACTGTGACCTGTATAAAGTAGTGAAGAAAGGGATAAACTTGTAAAAAAAAACTGACAATGGTGGATTCACTGTCTCGCTGGCATTTCAGACCACCTCCCCGTGGCTTGACAAGTGTCGAGTATTCGCTGTGTGCTCAGTTTGCCAACACAGGTATATGTCGTTTAGGCGACAGGTGTATCGAAGCCCATAGCGTCGCTGAACTAACAGAATGGCAAGAACGTTTCGAAGTGCAGCAACAAAAACGTTCCCTAACACAGAAATCCTATGTCGAACTCCTTAACGAAAAGTTAGCCCAAACTCCTAACCCCGAAACAATACTGGTCGAGCGGCTCGATTCCGTGAGTATCAAAGTCAACCATCCTTTGGTAGTGGTCGTCGAAACAAAACCTTGCCGGACCAGTTGGATTTTCCTCGCCAAGGGACCTTTACCACTCAAACAAGTGGCTTTGCTCTATGATGATCACCGGGATCATTTCAACCTCCTCATTCAACCGTCTCACAGCAAACAGTCTGCCAACAAAGTCCAGGACTGGCTTTTGCCGGCCAGTACAGCGCGCGATGCCAGTACCGAGACGAAAATCGAAGTGGAGTTCAATACCGATGTCTTCGGAAACTTCCGTCAGTCCATCGTGTTTGATTTCGGCTTCGAGCCGGTTATTGTCCGTCACATCTCTGTCGATGTTTTACCCCAAGATGATTATAGAAAGATCCAAGAAGTTCAACAAACTCTCATCAACAATGCAGAGCGCTGGGATGCGTCCAACGCTGTCATCGTCCCTTTCACCAGCGATCCATATCTGCAGGATAATTCTCAGATATTGTCCTTGTATCCGCCCCCGCAGGCGAACGCCTTTCGTTTGACGCCAGCCATCGTGTCGGACGTCATGACGCCCAAAATGTACAAAGAACGGATGAAAGGGCTCCTCGCGGTGGAAGAAATGACTCAGTACGAAACGCTGGCCAAGTTCAATGTTAAAGCCCACTTGGACTTGACCGCAGCGTACCATTTAACACCGGGGCCTTGGTCGTCGGCCAAGTACGCTCGGAGGGATGAGCTTTTTGCGAAAATGAATCTCACTTCTCAATTATCGGAGGATACTCCCGCTGGACGCTTGATCTTGAGTAATTGCAGCCAAGCGCTACTATCTTTCAGCGACCCTCAGCCGGGCATCCCGCGGAAGGTTTATCAATGTCCCATTGAAGACAAAGTGAAGCGAGCCATTTATTTTCGCCTGCCAACCACCTTGGTCGCGGAAAACAAGTTGGAAGCTGGAAGCACTTGCATCGCTGATGTGCAGTTTCAGCTGAATCGCGTGCCGTTCTGTGAAAACCAGTTTGCAGTAGATCGCGTTTTAGATTGCCATGTTTTTCCCGAAGCCAACATTGCGACGCTGCCGTTGACACAGTACATTATTTAGGGAAAATATTCTGAACGCCACTTCAAATGTATAATTTGGTACCTAGGGCGTTTCAACCACAGCTGGATGCAAGACTGAATGCCAAACAAAGAGAAGCTGTGCTCGCCATAGCGTCCCCTAGTAAAATAGCTGTGCCGGTTATTGTTATCGCAGGTATTTTAAGTATTAAACTTAAAACGATAGCTTTATCATTTAAATATTGACTTTTAGGACCATTCGGGACAGGAAAAACGTTCACATTTGCTCAAGCTATCAAAGCCGTTGTGGAACAAAAAAATACCCGATTGTTAGTTTGCACACATTCAAATAGGTTGGCTTCCGTAATTCAGAAAAGGAAAAACATACTAATTTATCAAATATTTTCTATAGCGCAGCGGATTTGTACGTTAAGGATTATTTACATGTTTTCTTACAAGAAGGATTGACTGCTGCCAAGCCCTTGCGCGTGTATTATAGCAATCGATGGGTTTCGACAGTTCATCCTCTCGTCCAAGAAGTAAGTTGTTTATCGAACTTTTGCGATGTTGTCACTTGGGCTCGCTAACAATATCTCCTTCATTTTAACAGTATTGTATGATCGATAACGATGGCATGGGGACAAATTTCAGGATGCCAACGGCGGAAGAAGTGTTGAAATACCGGGTTGTCGTAACCACGTTAGGAACAGCGCGACATTTAGTTCAGCTCGGACTTCCACGAGGTGATTTTGAGTGTGTTTGGTATACTTCGTATCCTTAAACGTATCAAGTTTGCATGTAGGATTCTTTACCCATATTTTGATCGATGAAGCCGCGCAATGCATCGAATGTGAAGCATTAATGCCTCTCGCTTTGGCCAATCGTGTTACGCGTATTGCGTTAGCTGGAGACCATATGCAAGTAAGCTACAGGATAAAACTCTACGGAAAATAATGTACCCGAGTTGCGTCAGTTAACGGAGGATTTGTTTTCAAATAGCTCTGCCCTGAAGTTTATTCCGCGTTCTGCAAGGAAAAGAACTTGCATGTATCGTTTCTCGAGAGGTTGTATGATTACTATCCCAAACAATTTGCGTGCAAGATTTTGTTGTGCGAAAATTATCGCTCTCATCCGGCTATTGTCTCGGTAAGTCATCGTTTCTTAAAGTACACATAAAATACACTGTAGTAACTTGTGCTTTACCGCATACCCCATCTTGCAGTCATTAAAATCGATAAAATAAAATGAATAGTTAGTTACTGTTTTTATGAATGCGAAGCTGCATAATTAATTTGGGCTTGTTTTAGTACACGTCGGAGTTGTTTTACGACAAAAAACTGGTGAGCAGTGGCAGTTCAAGCAGAAATGGGAAACACTACCCGCTAACATTCTTCACGGCAAAGGGCAAAGATGTGCAAGATTTGAACAGCACCTCTTATTACAACCACGCGGAAGTAAATCTAGGAACCCTTTTCCTCTTATTTTACGTTCAGGCTCCCTAGCACTACGACTTGTATTTAATCATATTTTAATTTGTTTACGCAGTCAAACAACAGTTTGTTTTAGGTCTACGAAGTCGTTGAGAGGGTAAAAGACATCCTCGACGCGTGGCCCGAAGATTGGGGCTCCTCGGACGGTGAGAACGGAATTGGTGTTGTGTCCCCCTACAGCGACCAGGTAGTCCGTATTCGCTCCGAATTGCGGAGAAGGAAGATGCCGGGCGTTTCTGTCGAGCGTGTGCTGAACGTACAGGGTAAGGGAGGGGGGGAGAAAAGCTTTCAACATAATGACGTTTGCCTCCACCTATTACCAATTAATGTGTTCCTCTTGGGTTGCAGGCAAACAGTTCCGGGTCATTATACTAAGTACTGTGCGTACACGTAGCACCTGCGAGCCTCCCCAAGGGAAAAACAAGAGCCAGTCGAGTTCTGAGACAGAAGATGAACTCAGTTTCGGGTTTTTATCCAGCGCGCGATTGTTAAACACGGCCATTACGCGGGCACAGAGCCTTGTAGTGGTGGTAGGCGATCCAATCACACTCTGTTCGGTGGGGAAGTGCCGGAAACTGTGGGAACGCTTTATTGAGATCTGTAAAAACAATGATTCCTTGGTCGGGATGCCCATGAGTACTCTCAAATCCCACCTTGACGCGTTGGAACTCAAGAAACTCTACGGATTGAATCCTTTAGCTCCGGAATTCTACCCCCGATCTTATTCTAGAATGGGAAACTTTTCAACCGTCCCTCAGCCACAAGTCAGGCCGGCGTTCATGATGCCTTTTCTGGGGTACCGGTGCCCACCTATTGTTGCGATGCCACCTCCTTACTTCCACTATCCACCTCCACCTTGCTTGCGGTATCCTACGCACGCAAAGTCGGTTTTCCCCCGATTTGCTGCTGTGGGTCAAGACTTGAATTGGCTAGTGTCCCAACCTTCGGCCGCCATTCCGTCGAGCCCAGAGTCCGCTTTGCGTTCTAAATACCAAAAAGACCGTAATGGCCAGTACCGAAGACCAGCTGAACCTGAAAAGCCGACACGAGATGAACCTTGTGAGCGTCCACGGAGTGAACACGAAGCGAACGGCAAAAAGGAAGACAAAATGCCCACGGAATTTATAGGAAATGTCCACTTCCCCACGAGAGCTACACCGTCAGGTGTACACTCTCGAATTCCTGCTAACGTCAAAGGAAATGATCAGAGGGAGGAAGCAAGGTAAATACTAATTTGTTCGATTTGTGCGGAAATTTTCATGTGTATTAATTATTAGGCGAGTGAAAATAGAACCGTTAGACTTTTCAGGAAGTCGTTTTAACGTGACCAGTTATGATTTGCCCACGCCGGACGTGGTCAACAAGTTAAGTGACTTGTTTTTGGACACTGCTACCAAAGCTTCTCCTGGTGTCTTGGAATCACCCGACGCTCAAAGTACCGCTGATGCTTTTAAGCTCACCCAGAAACGGCCCATAGCCAAGCCACTCACCGTAAAAGAGCTCGAAGCTTCTTTGTTGACGGGCGAAGTGGCGAAGACAGCCACATCTTCATGGCCACCGACGCCTGCCGTTAACAACAGTGATTGGTACAGTTCAGGTCTTACTCTCTCGGAACAGCTGCTTTCGAGCGCTATCACCACCAACGCAAGGATCAATGCTGCGCCTAATCCGTGGCCCGATGTCCAACTTCCCGTCATGTCTCCACCCACTGCACAAAAGGAGAAGACGCTAACGCCTTTGATCTTGGAAGAAGAACCCATTTGGGCGCCCTTGAGTTTCGGCTCTGCTGCAACAACACAAACTTCGAGCGATCCATCCTCGTATGTGCCTTTATATTTGCGCAAAGTTGGACAAGAGTCGGATCCGCGAAGCTCCGAGGGAACCTACCAATACTTCAAGTAGTTTTCCCTTCAGCTTAGTGGGATATATTATTATATAAGTAAAACCTCAGAGATCCAAATGTAAAAAGTTCAATTTTTGTTATTACTTGACAGTCTAGCGAGTTAATTTTCACTCCTACAAATAAGGCAAAGGTGGGGAATCCGTTACGAATTGTGCAGATTCTATGACCTTAGAATCTTGTAACCAGTTACAGGTTCCCATAGCGGGGTACTGAGAAAGATTAATGTGTTCTATAAAATATATAAATAGTACGGTCATTATTTAAAGCGGACAAAAACTTGTGAGACTCTGACATTGGCTACCTTTAGAGGTAATAGCGTATGCGATTTTCTGTGTACCTTTGAAGAAATCGTATACTGTACGTTGGAAAACTTTGTTTACCTGCTTTCTTTGCATCATGATTCCGGTTTTTCTAACTGATAATCTTACTAACTGATATTCTACGTTCCTGGGGGTTTTTGTCCCGAAGAAGGTTTCCCCCCTTTTCGTTATCTTGCCAAGTTATAAAGCTTTACTAATGTCCACAAGCTCCCTTTTAAAGGTATTTCTGTATGACGCCTGCACAACATTTCTTGGTAGCGTCTTTCTGAATGAATGAATCTCTTTTGTAAGTGTTCGTGTTGCCGGATAAATACACTGGATTAAAAACCTGAAAAATGTTCCATAACAATGATTTATTTGACGCCTAGTGTGTCGACAAACGGGGCTGGCGTGACGGTAAATGGTAAATGCTGGGAGTGAAAAGCTGTTGGGGGTTAAAAGTCTCACCTTGTTTATTAAAATGTTACATGATCACTAACAAGTCCCTTTTGTGGAGTATTTCACAATAGGCAGACAACTTCTCATCCATCATGTGTACTTAGGTGTACGACTTTTGACAGCCCTAGTCCCAGGCAGGATAAAAGGGATGCCTGGGCCAGTGTGCTATCTGCCAGCAAGTCGAGTTGGAGTTCCTCACCAAGGCTGTGAAAGAGCAAGAATACTTACTGACCATTGACGCCCTTCTCAACCCACCTATCCATATCCCCCACTCCTCCCTACGAATTTAAATGGGCCATCCACACCTATTGTTAAACGGAGAAGACCCTTTTGAGCTTGTCGTCAGATTAAGGCGAGGAAGAACATACCTTAAGTCCCCCCCCCAAACTTAAGAGATATTGTAAGTCAAAAAGGACGTCATAAACCAAGCTCAGTGTCGCACACCTTTCGGGATGAAGAAAGGAGAGAATGAAAAGAGCAGAGAGAAGAAAGAAGGGCGGCAGCCTCAAGAGAAGCCGTGTTATTGGACCGAACAACTCATCTAATCCGCGTTAGATATGCGTTTTCACGCCAGGTATACCGTGGATGGTTCAAATGGGGCTCTCCGAGTAGTTCTTGCACATCCTTACTTATGACACCGACGTTTACAATTATATCAAAATACCATGTGGACATGTCCAAATGGAGCGTGGCGGCCATATACGTTTTACTGGTTCAGTAACTTCGAAGGGTATTCAAAACAATACTGCAACGGTAAGCCTACTGCAATTCTAGCAGACCAAGGCACAAGTCAACTCGACGTCACACCCATGCTCCGACTAACGACGCATTCAGACTTGAAACGGCCACTGCTTCCACTGCTTGACTTAAATTTGAAGTAATAGAATTTCTTCGAACTCTTCCCTCTTTCAGGGCACTGAATACCCTATCCCTATTTGTATCCTGAATTGCGTGGGAAAAATGCGTTGACGATTTTCCAGTAACTGAGGCACATTTTTCAAATTATATTCGAAATCACTTGACATAGTTAACGATTAACACCAAGGAGTTTTTAAAATTCCAACATTCCAAAAAGCTAGATATTTTGTCAAGTCTTGAAAACTAACAGTACATTTAAAAAATTATCTTGGTCAATAGGTAGGAATTATCAAGAAAACACTACTATCGAGAAAATTTCGAAAAACTCAATCGTGATTGCGAAATCGTCAAAATGAATTTTCTCACGCTACTACGCATAAGATAAGGGGTACACAGTGGTCTTAACGCTGAATTTCCTCAGATCTCATACGTATAGTGAACGATTCTCGGTGTGCGTGGCCCGCAGATGTAACTGGGCGCTCGTGAAAGGAGCTGTCAGCTAGGCGAAATCTCACGAACTGTCTTAAATCATCATAGCTGAGGAGTGAGAACTGCGTTCAAGAAAGTCTCGAAAGTGGTAGAAGTCACACCACGACTAAGCTAAAACCAAAATCCAAAATTCCAAAGCCCTTTGTGAGAGCGCCCACTAAACAAAAATTTCTGTAGAACCCATGGCTCCTCTACCCCCTCCTTCCTCACTTTTAGTATTTAGCTCGGCTTTGTCAGATTTGGTAAGGATAAAAGGGGGTTGGGTTAACTTAAAAGGTAACTGTCCAACAGAAATGCGAATTCGAGCATAATATTCCCTATAGCTGGTCATTACATGTCTTAACAATATGGCTTCTGTGGAAACTATGCAATTTTAAATCTTTGGTCTTCCAACTCTGTTCTCCCTTGAAATAGAAGTAACACCTTGCTTTATTGTAACCTGAAAACTATAAGTCCTTCAGTATAAAAAGCTGTTCCATTTACGATTAAAATGCTACTACAAAATCGACTACACTGTAAAAAATTATTTTGTGAATTTACAATGATTCGTTGTGCAGCAAAAAAATACAAAGACTTCACTGTATAAAAATACTTAAAAAAATGATTTTTTAACCACGAATTTGCTGAAGAAAAACATTTTTAAAGTGCTTTTACAGTAAAGTCCTTATAATTTTTTGCTGCACTTGTAAATTTACAAAAAAAATTTACAGTGTACATTCCTTTCACAATGTAATAGTTCAAAAGGAGTAGCACATTCCTCAAGCTTCGTCTACAATACATAGGCTATATTACGTGTGTGGCCTGAATGCTTTCTTTCGGGTAAATGTACCATATTTTCTTAAAAATCCTGTAAATATCCTTTCAGAGTTAACCTCTTTGGGTTTTGCCTACTTCCCGGGATTGTGTTGCAATGTTCGTTTCTTCATGATTCCCTTGTTGCCCTTTTCCCTCTAACGTCGGTGTGGGTTTTCTTGTTTGATTTTCGCCCCATAAAAGAAAAAAGGTACGGCTACGCACCAGAGAAAGAACCGAAGAGGACAGTAAAGGAAGAAGATCCTGACTAACGTTAAGGTTTGCGGGAACTGGAGAGACCACGGCCAGAAAGGCTTGCGGTGGTGCGGGATGAGAGGAGGTGCGAACGAGGTGCGAAGAGCTCCTGCTCTACGGCGTACTGGCTTGGATTGGTTGGATGACAGTTTGGGGATCCCACCGAGCACGGTTCTTAACGGACGCCGGCTTGCCTCGTTGTAGCACAGAGCGGCAGGAACAGCAAACGTATGACGGTGGGCAAAGGGAGAAGCCTTGGGCACCGGGACAGGCTCAATCGTTCGCACTGAAAACCCGGTCTCATCCTGCTACGCCGATAGTTGTGGCCCGGTCCTCTTGCTCTGCTGCTCTGGCTTGCTTAAACTCCTCACCAGCTCAATTATACGTTCCTCTGCTTGCTTCATTTCCTCAACCTCGCGTTTTTGGGGACGAACAAAAATTCCCCCCGTGCCGTGCGTGTTTAGCCCCAGACAAGCCACAAAAAGACTACGAATGCTTATTGAGCAATTACAAGATGTAGTGGGTTTGCTCATTAATTTCAAAGCTTCCTTTAAGTAAGTTACATCACGTACTTTTTTCTACCAGTTTTGCGGGGTTTTTTTCTTTTTCCTGGAGGATCCCATGTGAATCTTCCAACTTGACTTTTTAAGGTGAGTGTGGGTGCGCCTTCTTGGCTCTTCTGCTTAGTGGGGCTCTTTAAATAAGTGAAGAGGTTTTTTATGGTAATTGCCAGTGACCAAGGATGTGTCTATCTAGTGATTGAATCTGACGTACGATTTGTCGTTACCTCCTCGCCACCACGGCTGTGTATTGTGCAACAGTGTGTGAATGCACACTCTTTTAACACGGCGCTGCGCTATACCTCTCCAGTCTTTTAGAAAGACGGACATCCTTTTCACCGTCAAGTATGCTCATGATACGGGGAGACACTTAATATTGCGGTATTTTTTGGGGTCGACGGTATCATAGAAACGAGACTGAAATTTGGGAAGTTTGGGAGCGAGAGGACTAGGAAAATAAAAAGAAAGAAAACAAATAAGTGAGAGAAAACCTCGCTTGAGATCTTACAGGACGCGAAAGACAGACATGCAGTATGCTGCTGTCATGTCGCATGCTCCATGGACAACAACGCCCACCCCGCGACCTGATATAGGAGCCGAGCAATTCCGGGCCACCTTTTAAAGTGTCGTCAGCAGTCCCACGTGTAACTATTTGGCGGAGTCGACCACTAGTGTTCCGGATACAGTCCCTCGGCATTTGAGTTTACTCGTGCCGACAGTGAATATCGCGATTACTGTTTCAGTGAGACACGTTTAGGGTCTTTACGTTTTTTTCTGAATTGAGCTCCCATTTTCCGGAAGTTGGGACATTTTTTGTGCGAAACACACACACAAAAAAATGAAGCCGTTACAAAATTTTCGACATTTTACGAGTTGGCGAAAAAGGACTTCGTTACTGCTCACTCTTCTGTGCTTAATGGGACACGAAGTGGCAGGCCAGTTAGGCACCGGGCCTTCGTCTTTTTTGCAGATGTTTGCCGGCCAGCAGAATCCGCCGGACCCGTGCTACGAGGACGTCGGTGCGGCGAACGGGCTAGCCGGCAGCAGCGGCACCAGCAACGGCTTGAGTAGCTCCTCGTCGGCGTCTGCGGCCAGCACGAACCTCCGGGCCCGGCGTTGCGTTCCGGATTTTGTCAATGCCGCATTCCAGAAGGAAGTCTTGGCGTCGTCCGTTTGTGGGAACCCGCCTTCGCGGCACTGCTTCTCTGTCACGGATGACAAAGGCGAATTGATCCGCTCGTGCCAAATTTGCGATGCTGCCAATCCCCGCCGCCGCCACCCGGCTTCCTACCTGACGGACCTGCACAACAACAATAATTTGACTTGCTGGCAGTCCGAGCTGCTCAGCCACGGTGCCACTGATAACGTCACTCTGACGCTGTCTTTAGGCAAGAAGTACGAACTGACGTACATAAGCTTGCAGTTTTGTGGTCAGCGGCCAGATTCCTTGGCCATGTACAAGAGCATGGACCTGGGCAAAAGTTGGCAACCGTTTCAATTCTACTCGTCCCAATGCCGGAAGTTGTACGGCCGACCTAACCGGGCCGTCATTACCAAAGCCAACGAGCAAGAAGCTCTGTGCACCGATACCCATTCCACGGCTGACCCCTTGTCCGGCTCCCGGATCGCCTTCTCCACGATGGAAGGCCGCCCGAGTGCGTTCGATTTCGAAAATTCACCTGTCTTGCAAGATTGGGTCACGGCCACTGACATCCGCATCGTCTTCCATAAATTGGCCGCGTACGGCCAAGACCCGACGCAAGATAACGACAGTCTCGCCCGGGAAAACGCGTTCTACTCGGTGGCCGATTTTGCAGTGGGCGGCCGTTGTAAGTGCAATGGACACGCGGCCCGTTGCGTTACGGGCCGTGATGGACAGCTGGCTTGTGATTGTAAACATAACACGGCGGGACGCGACTGCGAGAAATGCAAGCCTTTTCACTTCGATCGACCTTGGGGACGGGCCACCGCTAAAGAAGCTAACGAATGCAAAGGTAAAAAAAAGCACGCCTTCCACTCGACTAAATTCCACCAATTTTTGTTACTTCTACTGTCTAATGGGATCCTAATTGGGGAGACATCCGAGCCGTAAAAGTGAAAAGGGGACAGCCTCATCAGATTTGATGGTCGTTTTTATCACCCAGAAAAAAAACTCAACAAGACGTAATTTTAGGGGGATAAAATGTCTCGAGTGTTAGGTAGGGGCCCCTGTCCGGCTTTTTATGTAGCTCAACGAGGCCCTGAACAATGAGTGGAAGCTGTTGTACTTCGGGGTAGTGTGCATAAATGTTTAATGGGGTGGAGTAATAGCAATGTACCCAAGTTCTTCCCT